>PVIJ01012794.1:0-48000 GCA_004024925.1 Scalopus aquaticus
AAATCAATGCACAAAAATCAGTAGCCTTCCTATATGCAAACACCCAATCTGAAGAAGAAGAAATTAAGAAATCCATCCCCTTCAAAATCGAAACCAAAAGATTCAAATATCTAGGAATAAATCTAACAAAAGACATAAAGGACTTATACAAAGAAAACTACAAAACTCTGTTGAAAGAAATAGAAGAAGACACAAGAAGGGGGAAAGGATTTAATGATTAAAGAATCAGGATATTTCTGTTCAGGATTTTAGAAAATTTCCAAGATATTCCAATAACCATTAGTCCAGTGATTTAAAAAAGGAGCTCTTAAATCAGACAGACCTGAATTTAAAGTCTAGTTTTGCTATTATTAGCCAATATGAACTTAGACAAGTTTCTTCTCTAAACCTCTGATCTCTTGTAAAGGAACCATGATAGTGCTGATCTCATAGAATCGTGGCATAAATAAATGAGACAACATGTGTAAAGCTCTTAGCACAGTGCTTGGTACATAGCAAGTTAGTTATACCTGTTGTCTTCTGTTAAATTTCATGCCATACACAGAACAGCAAATTTTATTCTTAAATATTTGAAATATTTTAGAGTAGAGATACAGAGTAAATATGGTAAGCCCAAGGCTAACCCAGGGTAACCAACAAGTCAACATTTAATTATTGCTTTATGATCTGAACCCACAGCACTTATTTTCTGTTGACTATTAGCTGCTAATTTTGTCCAGGATTTTCAGAGAACTTTGTCCAGCTAAGGTCAAATTCTAATCAGGGTTGGGCAATGAGGAAGTCCATGCTCATCAAATCAGGAAGGACAATTTTAATCTCTTTTTAGCCTGTCAATCACTCCCATCTTTGCCAATTCTGTGGTTTCAATCACTTTTTATTAGTGTTATCCACTGAAAACAACTCTGTCCCATGAAACAATAAAAGTCTTCATTGAGTAGAAAAATGTTAATTGCATTGAGGCTAAAGATTAATGTATTCCTTCTACACTGTGCTTCCCCTCCAGAGCATACAAAGCCCTAACTAACAGCTTCATGCACATTCTATACACTTTGACTAAAGAAGTACATTAGACTGCAGGACTTTATTCAAGCATGAAGTCACCCTATAATTCTAAGCAACTTTAAAGAGCATTATTATGTAATTTGCCTCTTAGATATCACAATAACAATTTACTCAGAAGCAGAAATAACCATTTGTTTCTTTCCTTCCCGTTATAATAGCTGTCATCAAAAAATCATGGTAATTATGAAATAATTGTGAAGTTATTTCTGTCAAGTGTGGAAATTGAGTAGGCAATGCAAAATAAATTCTTTAGGGGGCTTTTAATTATTTTTTCAGTTAAAATACATGAATAGGTTTTGAATTGAATTTCATAATGAAAATATCTAGTTTGAATGCACAATAATGTGATAAAATAATTTCACTCTTTTTTTCCAGTTTCTGCACTTCTGATATGGTTTGATCTTTTTGATTGTTTTAACTCATTAAATCAGGCCAGAAAACCTCAACTTTCATCTTCTACCAACTCATTCCCACCAACTGCAAGGTGATTGTCCATACCTAGATAAGCCTTTTAGAGTGGTGCTTCCCTTGGCTGTTCAGGACAGCTTTCAGAGACAGATGTAACTTATAATCTGTGTTACACGCTCAAATAGATTTGACAGGATTTTTTTAACTAAATGTTGCTATTATACATCTTTTTATTAACCTACCAATAAATCTCAAATTTTAATGAACTTAAAATCAACCAAATCATTTGTCAAAAATATGATACTTGATTGGGAGAATCCTAACCACAATTAAAAGAATAAATTATTAAAATTTTTTTTAAAATAAAAAATACTTTTACCCTTAAAAAGCACATATTCTTATCTTAACACTAGACATTCTAATTAGTAAAACCAGAAGCACCCCTGAGTGTATGTGATGCTTAGAGTCTTCAGGTAACACTTTGAGAAACATTGGTTTTCATTGAGTTCACCAGGAGATGGTGGACACTCCCCTGTCCTCTCCTCTTCTAATTTTTTTTTCATTCATTTTAGGACTTAACTGGCTTGGCCCTGGGTCTCTACATCTAGTTGTGTTACTCTGGAAAGAAGAGAAAATGTGCTACTGGACTGTGAGTAAGTATCATTCTTGCAGATAGCATTCTTTAGCCATACACATTTTCAATTCTTTCATTTATTCTTTATCTCTAGAATCAAACCAGTACCCAGCACATAATGGCACACACAATTATTTTCTGAATTGCACTAACCTATCTTTAAATCAAACATTGTTCAACTAAGTTTTAAATAGTTATTTTTTGAAGAGAGATGATGGGCCTTTAAGAACTCTACATATCCTTTAGGAAGAGGGGGGACAAAGTTACCAGAGAAACATTTGGTTAATAGGATCTCCCCCATCCACCATGTTTTCTGGATTGAAAGTCTAAGGCAAAATCTTAATGGCAAGAAGTCAATTGGATTACTTGGAAATCAGCTCAAATAACTCATCATTATAGAGGACACAGTCAGGACAGGCAAAAGAAAATGGAATTTGGTTTCAACAGTTCCTAATAATCCTCCTTAGCTTAATAACAATGTTTTAGGAGAGCCATGGAATGTTGAAACTGGAAAGGGCCTTAGAGACCATAAAATCTAATCTCTCCCTCTTACAAATGAGGACTGTGAGACCCAGTAAGACTAAGCAAAGTTACCCAAAATTTTGCAGCTTACACTGGTCAACAAATTTTTACAAAAGTCGAGTTACTGAAATAAAATTATTCATTTCCTATCAACTTGTATGTGCTCGACACGAATATGACAGTCAAATTCTAATTTTGGCTCTAGTTTTTTTTTTTTGTAATCTGCAATAAATGGATGTTTACATCACAAAATGCATGCCAATAGTAATAGGCCTATGGTTAATACCTGTAAAAAATCAAATCATTGACTACTTCTTAGATTCCTTTGCTTGTCTCCTGTATAGCTGTTCAGGAGCATCTCTGGGGAGTGTCCAGCAGTAGTCAGCCAGCATTGTAGTGGACCATTTTCCCTGGTATCTTTGTTCCATTGATGCGGTATCTTGATGAAAATGTTCGCCATGTTCATCACTAACCATACCACAGTTTTCAGGGAAGAAATCCAGATGGGAATGAAGGAAGTGGATCTTTAGAGACATACTGCACCCAAGTTTCTGATACTGCATCAGCATGTCTTCTACTAGTTCCTTGTAGTTTTCTGCCCTAACATTCCCAAGAAAGTGTGTAGACACTAGGCGAGAAGCTTTCCATGCTTGTTATGCATCACCCTGCAGCAAGTTATTGAACCGGACATCTCAATGCAGACAGAATGTTTGGGTAGACTATTCTCGACTTCTTTTGCTTCATTATTCTGTTGGAAAGAGGAGGAACCAAGCAGAAGTAACGGTCTTTTATGTGGTTGCTTGGTTCTCTACACACCATGGGGACTGCAAATGGCATTGATAGTCATTTGCCATTTAACCACTGTGAAAGCTGTGTTGTACATGTAGCACAGCATATATGTGGGGCCCAAGGCTTATCTTGGTCACCAACCTTGCATCTGAAGTAAAGAGGACAAGTCTTCTTCACTTGAGAAGTGATACTTTTCTTCTGGTTGGCAAATGTCACTTCCCCACAAATAGAGCAGAAATTGTCCATGCTATTAACGCACTTTCAAGGCATTACTGTTCTGTATTGTGCCTAAATGGATAAAATAATAACGGTTCTATGGAACAGTAGCTTAAACTGTCTCACACAAAGTCTGAAATATTTTCAATGCTCAACCTTTCCGACAGGGCTTTCTAGAGTGCACTGCTGATGTCAGCTTACTTCAGTAGCTGCCTAGCAGTAGTATTGCATTGCATCAAAAAATGATGCCATCAGCTCTGGATGATGTGTGCATGATGGTATTATGCAATGTGATACAATATTACATCATTCTAGGCTGATTTAGGATGTTGTTGCAGTCCTACTGGATAAATTGACATGGTGAAACGTATAAAATGAATTATATGAACTATCTTCAAAATGAGAGCTAATAAAAAATTTTCAGGGTTATATTCATGTTCAGCACACCAAGATACTGCAGATTAGGGTCTTTTTAAGTCAGTAATGATCTCACTGTTGACCAGTGTTATCAGTGATGGAGACTCAAAAGTTGCACTACTAAGGTCAGGAAGCATAAATGGTGTGATTAAAATACTCGGGTACTTTCTCGTTTCCAGTGCTGTAGAAATCAATCCCTTGGCCTTTAATCTGTCTGACGGAAGATAGACACCTAATCATATTTTGTCACTGTGGGTTAATTGGTAAAATGCTGGTACGATCATGGCTAATTGCTACCAATGTTGAGAATCTACCATGATTAGCATTTTTCTGCTCACTTACTATAACTTAGTTCATTTAATCTACACAAGAGCTGCTATATATATATTAATTCCTTTCCATATCCAAGCTTTGAAGACTGGAAATATACATTGGGAAGATCATGTTCAGTGTGTTCCCTTTTACCACACCTCTAGAGCTATTACTGCCCAGCTTGTGGGAGATCATCAGACCCTTCTGTGGAAAGGGGCATAAGGAAATAATAAGCAGCTCTGGAAAACTTACAAGGATCGGTACTAGGGGAAAGCTCTGTTATAATCTGAACAGCTGGAGTGGCTGCCTGCCGTGTTTATGATTTCTTTGGGGATCATATAGAAGCATTATAAGACTATAAGGTCATACTTAGAGTTGGTAAAAGGCCTTTTAAGGTTTACAAGGCACATAAGAGAGTATTGGTTGGAGTTTCTGACACCTAAACCATGAACATAGCTTTTACTGCTTCATAGGGATTGACTGCTGAAAACCTATGACAACATCAATTTACATTTTTGATGGTTCCCTAAATATATCACACCCATGTCCTAAATGCTTTACAGGAAGACTGGACAATTGGCTGTTAAAATCAAAGAATTTCAATGAAAACAGAATCAAAAAGCCAAGATTTACTTTGAGATTTTTACTGATCCACATGGGGAAACTGTGTTCCCTGTCTCCTCGACCATTCCAGTGAACTGATGTCATCTCAAACAAGAAAGGCTCTAACGGTTGCTACATCTGAAGCAGTAAATGTTTAACAGTTTGTATATTTTTAGCACTTATCTCCTTAAAACTTTTGCTACTAATGAAACAAACATTATCTTATTAGATAATAAGAATATCATCTTTAAGAACTCATAAGCTTTCCTCTTCTCCACATGATCATTTATTAGTAATTATTTTTTACTGACCATACACTAGTCTAGGCCCTGGGGAGAAAACAGGAGAAATAGTCATAATTCCTTACATGAAGGAACTTACATTCTAATCATGAAGATGAGTGATTGTAAAAAATGAAGAAAGGATTCTGGAACTGAGCAAAGTAATGAAGAAGAGAAAAGAGGGGAATGAGGTAGAAAGAAGTTTTTGTGTATGTGTGTAAGGCAAGAAGGGAGGGGTGGTGGTTTAACTAAGATGATTAAGGCAGATCTTCCAGTAATTGAGATCTTAATGAAGAAAAGGGCACAATTTTGCTGAGATCTGGGACAGAGTAAACTGAGGAGGAGAAACAGAAAGTCTGAATACCCTGAGACAAGTAGGAAAGAAAGCATTCTTTAACATATAATTTTATGGATTCTTTTTTAACAATAAATATTTTGAAGGCCTAAAAATTTATTTTGGCATAAATGTGATACCCAGAGAGAACTCATAAACAGAAAGAAGAGCAGTGTAACTGAAATGTAATAATGGGGGGCTGATGAGGCAGGGCTGGTGTAAAATGAAAGCCATAGCCAAGAGCTACATCATGTCAGGTCTTGAAAACTAGGTAAGGAATTTCAGTTTCACTGAGAAGTCACCAGAGAGTTTGAGCAAAGAAGACACAAAGTGAATTACTTTACAAAGAATACACAGTTGCTGTGTAGATGGGGGAGGTGGCAAGCGTGGGTCAGGGTGAAGGCAGGTGAAGATCTTCAGGTAAAGAATAATTAGTGAAATCATTCACAATCTTCAAAACCTAATTTAAAGGATACTTCTCAGTGAAACTTTTCGTGATTCTGCCTCTCCTCCTCAAAAAGTTGTAACTGATCTCTTCTCAGTGTTTCATAGTATTTTACATGTTCCATAGTATTTTGCATGTTCCACTCTTGGAAACCTGTCAGTTAAGTCATGATTAGTGATATGCTATTCTGAATGTCTTATGTAGATTCATGTTATTGCAAAACAAAGATTGTAGCTCATGCATTTGGGTCTCTCCAACTTGTAGTAGTGAGTCAAATTCATAATAAGACTCAAGTCATAAGACTTGCTCAATAAACATTTCAAAATAAGTATGTGAGTGAATAAATGAGTTGCGTGAACTGGCACTGTGCTCAGTATTCTCTAAACATAACCCTCTAGCTGATTTCCATCCACATGCTTTATAGTATACTGGACTGGATAATCTTTAAGACCTCTTTGGTGTTAACAACAGTTGGCTTCTGTGATTACTGTGTCTAGTAGCTAGCAAGCTGGGTGAAATTTCACCAGTAGTGACTTCCATTTATTTGGTGGTGCTCTCTACTGAGAAATTCCTTAAGAAAATAAGAGAAGCAAAATAAAGCAAAGAGAAAAATTTCATTCTTTTGTTGATCATTAAAATTTGTGACTGTGCATAGTGGTTTTCACTAAAAATTAAATATGCCTGTAAGCATGGAGATATTAACAAATAACTTAAGGTCATAGGAAAGTCAAATCAGAGCTGTTTTACTCATAAACTTGGTGTAACAACTGCTGACACTAAGTGCATTGAGAACATTTGAGAACAGGGTGAATCCTTGAAATCCAGTTGTGGTTCATTCAAATGTCAGTCCATTGTGCTGGTGATGGCAGAAAGATAATTAAAATCATTAATTTGCTCAAGTTTAGTTACCCAGAGAATTTTTTTCTTTTTGAATATGAGTAGTAAACTATTTGTGGAGAAGGTAAAATACTGACCTTCAAAAATTACTAGGATTAAAATTAATATGTGAATTTAAGCAATGTCACTAAATGCAAACTTAATACAGACAATTTATTATATTTCTTTATTCCAGAAGCAAATGAACTAGAAAACTTAAAAGAGATGACATTTGCTATAGCATCAAGTAATGTCAAATATCTAGAAATAAATCTAACAAAAGATGACTGAAGTCTCTATCAAGAAAATTGCAAGATATATTTAAGGTAAATTAAAGAAGACCTGATTAAGTAGAGGGTTATACTATACTCATGGATCGATAACTAGACACGTAGAACAAAATGAAGGTTCAAAACAAAAACCCCACACATGTATTTTCAGAACATATGATGAATGAAATACTACATGTAGTATAGAGAAGAATCTTTTTAATAATGTCACTGGATCAATTGACTATGCATTTGATAAAATTAAATCTTGACCCCATAATCTCAAACTGTACACAAAATCAATTCCAGTTGCAATGTATATCTAATTGTGGAGGATTAAATAATGAAACAACTAGAAGTCTATTTTTAGACTTCTATTTAAGTAAATAGACTTCTACAGAAGTCTATATTTATGACATGGGAGAAAATGAACATTTTTCAACACAAAATGATAGCCACAAAAGAAAGAAAGAATTAATTAGATTATATTAAAGTTAGGAATTCCTATTATGAAAAGAGTAAATAAAAAGGCAAATCAAACAGTAGGAGAAGACATATTTAATAGTATATATATGTGTGTATATATATATATACACACATATATACTCTATATATATACACACATATATGTATACATATGTATACATACACACAATAAAGTTCTTGCGTCTGGAATATATTAAGAACATTACCAACTGTATGACAACATGGAGCAGCTAGATCGTTTGTATATTTCTTAAATCAGGATAAGTTGATATAACATCTTTGTAAAACTGGCAGTATGGCAGTAACTGCAAAGCTGAACATGCGCATACCACTACAACTTAGAAATTCTATCTCCACAGAAATGCACAGTTGTCTATCAGAAGACAGATTTAAGGTCCTTCACAGCAGCACTCTCCATCGTGGTTCCTGAAAGAACACAATTCAATATATATTGATAACAGAGTATATAAATTAAATGTCTCATATTAATATGATAGAATGTTGTACAATAATGAAAACAAACTGCTGCAACCATTACCCCCACAGATCAGAACTTTATCTGTGTCTTCAGACCCATTGAGTGGTCTCTACCTTGTCTTCCTTTCTTTCAATTCAATGGGATTTGACAGCCCATTTTTCTATTAATAATAGATAACAAACCATGCCCCTTTGAAGAGTTAAGTTTCAAGGTCATGAGAAATTATCTCAACAAAAGTAATTATATACAGCTATCCAGTAATTTTTTTCTCATGGTGGTAAGATTTTAAGGATTTTACCCTTCTAATGATATAAAGTTCTAAACTTCCATACTCATTCATTCTTCTCAGAAGCATGTACTGAGAAAGGAGTTTTGATCACTTTCTGACGACGGGTGAGAAAATGATGCCTGCTGCTATGGCTGGCCACACTGGCCCATTTGCACATGGCCCATGGCTGCCTTCATAGCTTCGTCAGTGTATGGAAATTAATTCAATTCTTATTATCCAGGGGTATTCAATATAGTAGTCACCAGTCACATGTGATTCCTGACATTTAAAATAATTAAAATGAAAGAAAATTTTAAAATTCAGTGCCTCAATTAGAGTAACTACATTTCGTGTTCAACTGACATGTAACAAGTATCATATTGGCAGCAGAGCTATAGAACGTGTCCATCAATGCAAGATTCTTTTGGTCAGCATAGCCAATAAGAATATTTGAGTTCCTTTATGTGGCATATAAAGTGTTTCATTTGGCGGTTCTTCTTGTCATTCCCTTCTAGAGCTCTTCTTGTCATTCCCTTCTAGAGCTCTTGTTGTCATTTCCTTCTAGAGCTCCATATTTCAGTGAGAGTGAGGTGCTTATAATTTCGGAAGCATTAAGCTCTTGATGCCAGTCATGACTTGCACAAGCAACATCCTTGACTTAGAAAGTGTATACTGATGATGAACCTCTACTCTTTCAAAACCAACTCAAATGTTACCTCTTCTAGGAAACTTCCCATTCTCTTAGTTCTAGCTTAGTAATTTCTGTGCTAAGGAAATATTTTTGCTGGTACATTCTTGTGTTTTGGTGTTGTGTTTTTGTCTTTCTTCTCCTAGGGACTGTGAAAAATCCTTGAGGATTTTAATTTAGGCATCAGCAAATTTTTCTGTAAAGGGTTAGGTAGTAAATATTTTTGACTTTGGAAGTCATGTAGTCACAAACACAAATATTTGACACAGTGGATGTTGTGTGAGAGCAGGTGCAGGTGCAATGGAAATGATGGGTGTGATCAGTTTTAGCCAATGGGCAACATTGTCTACCCCCTGGTCAGAAATGACTATGACGCCTCTGTCACTGCATGCTTTTGAGTAGAATGAATGAATACAAGAATGAATGCATATGGAATGAATGAATGCATACAATGAATACAAGATGAATTTATACTTCATTAGAGGAGTGAAATTCCTCAGTGTTACCACCACAAGAAACAATATTGGTTGTAGTTATGCTTATAGATTAATTTTCTTCATCTGGTTTAAATAAAAAGGGAGGAGGGGAGCTTGTTATTTAATCCACTAATAAATATATATATATATATATTAGTACAAAATATATATATTAGTACAAATATATATATATATTAGTACAAATATATATTAGTATAAATATATATATATTAGTAAATATAGATCACTACATGAAAATTTTGATTTTTCAAATATTTGATTAGTATCTTAATACAATTGGCTTTCTTTGTAATTATATGCATAATTTTTCTTCAAATATTTCTTAAAATTTTTTTAAAATTTCTTCAAATATTTTTGAAACATTACAACCAGAGTGCATAAAAAAGTCTAGGACCTCTGCCTGTGCCTGCGCTGTGTCTGTGGGTACTTGCATTCCAGGAGCACACCTAGGGAGCACTGTCTGCTCCATCTGTCTAGACTGGGGCTTGGAAGTCCCAGCTCACCCGGAGAAGCCCATGTGGTGCATGAGCAATTATCACACTAAGAAGCCGCCTGCTGGAACCCTCCCCTTCAAAGAATGCTTGGCTGCTGCCTGGGTGTCTGTCTGGATTTGGGTTCCCCAAGGACTAGAAAACCTGCCATCCCAAACACTTTCCCCTGCCTTTGCCACAGAGTGAGATAATGGGACCAGGACGCTGTACCTGAAAGTTCTCTTCAGCTCTATTTTGTGTCTCAGCCAAACTGTGAGTAGAGAAGAGGGAGAAGTTATGAGCCTAAGTTGTGTACCTTGGCTAAGGCTAAAAGTGCACTGATTAATACCAGGGTCAGAAACTGTGGCCCAGGAGTTGATGGCTGAGTGGATGCTCATTATATTTTTCTCGCATTCTGTCTCTGGCCACGGCTTAGACTGCCAAGCAGAAGTGTGGGCTAGAGAACACTTTCTCGTCGTTAGTGTTTTCAAAAGCCTTTGCATGTTCAACTCCTTTACAGCACAACTGAATGCACATTAGGTGAATTAAATAAACAAGGGATACTGGTCATGGATTAATGTTCAGAAATGTATGGTTGCCCTGTAGTGAAAGGTTTCAGTGCTCAGAGGAGATGAACTCTGTGCTCTCAAATCTGGAAATTCCCAACCCTTCAAGTTATCCAGACTGTGCCAATGATGAGCCCTTGGATTGTGCTGAGTCTGGTCAACCTAGGTTTTTTTTTAAGATTTATTTATTTATGCATACAAGAGCTGGGGTGTAGGCCAGAGGGGTAGGGTGGTGAGAGGATTCACCAGAGACAGAGTGGGGAGCAGAATAGGCAGATTGACTGAAGTACACTGCTGAGGGGAGCAGCAGGCGAGCGAGGAGAGGTCTGCTATGCTATGTGGGAAGCTCCCTGGCCAGGGATCGAACTAGTGCTGCAGTGGCTGCTGATAGTTTCATAGTGCTGAAACTTTACCCCTTGCACTACCAGGCAGGCCCCTGATCAACCTAGATTAAAATCCAAGTTCTGCTTCCTACTAGAAATATGACTCTAAAATAGCCACCTAATCTCTGTGAGCTTCTGTGTCCTCACATGTAACATGTGACACCTACCTCATATTTTAATGAGGTGGGAGAGAGAGAACAGGAGTAGCACTGCAGCTAGAGAGCTGGTCCTCAGTTGCCTTGTGCTGGGGTCTTAGCTTTTGCTAACTGAAGCTCCACAGGTGCATTTTGGGCAGGTATAATGCAGGAACACCACCTCCTTGTGATGAGGGCATCAGACCACAATTGCAGGGGTGAGGCCACATCACAGTAGACACACAACAGCTTCCTGATGAGGATTATTTTTTCAAGTTTTCCTTGGCTATTTGATTTACTATGTTCAACTGGGCCAGGATATACACCTTGGAGCAGGTCATATTACAGTGAAACAGACCCGCCTCGTATCCCTTACACTTGCTTGCCGTGTGTTATTTACTCATTAGTATTTTTGCTACTGGCCAATTTTGTCATCCTCTCTGCTTCTCGCCCTCATTACAACTTTTCTGGAGAAATTCTGGAAATGCCTATCTCTTTCAGATGGAGTGACTCTGTATGCTCATT
Organism: Scalopus aquaticus; assembly: GCA_004024925.1. Taxonomy (NCBI): domain Eukaryota; kingdom Metazoa; phylum Chordata; class Mammalia; order Eulipotyphla; family Talpidae; genus Scalopus; species Scalopus aquaticus. The sequence goes on from PVIJ01012794.1 coordinate 11,664, forward strand.
GCTACATTCACAACTATTTGGTTAGGTTTTTTTCAACAGTCACCTTTCATTACCATACTAAGTGACATCATTAAGTGTCAGGACTCCTGACAAGGCCAGGAGATTCCCAGCTTGAAAATGTTCTTAAAGATTCTGTAGGAATTTTCCTCGTGACTCAGAGACACAGAAGTGAGTCAATGAGTTACTGGATCCAATAATATCTCTAAGGAAGGTTTTGAGAGTGAAACTGCAGAGGTGTTTGAGAATGGCCACTGTGGAGGGAACAGTTATTGAAATGTAAATCTCCCTGTCCAACTAGAATGCAGTCACCCTGAGGATAGGTTTCATTGTTGCCTTCTCAACACCTCGAATAGTGCTTGGTCAGGAAATTTTTATTGAATGAATGGATCTTGTATATCCAATTCTTGTCCTCAATGGTTATAAATGTACAATTGACTAAGACAAATAGAAGCATGGGAGAAGGAAAGCCTTACTCAGTTTGAAGTCCTGGAAGACTTCACTAAGGACCATTGGGCTGAGTCTTGAAGGATGTTTAAGAGTTTTCAAATGGATGAATGATAGAATTCTAGACAGAAGAACAAATATGAGTAAAGGAGACACAGAGGTAAGATAGCATGGTGTGTTTCAGGGATATAAATAGTTGAGTATGCATGGCGTGCGTTGGGAATGATGGAGAAAAATGGCAGAAGGCAGATCATGAATGACTTTCTATGACCATGTGACCAGTTACAGAAATACGGATTGTAATTGTCATGAGCTTTTCTTCCTTATTTTGCTATGAATATATTTGTGTGTGTACATAGCAAATGTATTTGTTTTCTTCCCTCTCTTATCCCTTTATCATGTAACATAAGATATATTGACAAGATATTTTAGTATTTAAATATTGTTTTTACATCATAACATTTAATTTATAGAATATCAAGGAGAAGAGTAAACATCACTCGACTTACCTTCTCTTCTGGGTAAGGGGTTAGTGCATTCAGTTGTATGCTGAATAGTTGTATGTATTAGATGGAACTCTGACTTTGTTTTGTCTTCATATGGAGATGACATATGCATGTAGCTGCAAAGTTGATAAGGAATGCACTTGATAGTTAATTTCGTGTGCCAACTTGGCTGTGCTACAGGGTGCCAAGGTCTGGCAAAACATACTTCTGGTATGAGGTGGTTTTGGGCGCAATTAACAATTAAATCAGTAGACTGGGTCGAGCAAATTGCCCTCTCTAATAGGGGTGGACGCATTTAATCACTTAAACACTTGAACCTCCTCTGAGTAAGAGAGAATTCTTCCTGGTTAGCTATCTTCAAACTGAGATATTGGCTTTTTATGTGCCTTTGGATTCAAAAGGAAACATTGGCTATTCTTGAGTCTCAATCCTGCAGCCATCAGACAAGAATTAAACCAAATCATTCACTCTTCTTGGTATGCAGCTTGCCAACTCACCCTATAGATCCTGAGATTTTCCTACCCCCATAATCATTTGAGTCAATTTCTTAAAATAAATCTCTTTGTGTGTGTGCGCACGTGCACACATACACACGTATGCACAGACTCCATAAAGTAGCAGAACCTTCATACATTTCTATGACTGTATTAAGTTGGAATTTGATTAATGTAGTCACTAAGAAATTTATAAATGTCTTATAGCAGTCCTAGATCCTCTCTAGTCCTGCCTCTTTCCCCCTTGAACCAATGCGAGTACCAACACAGAGACTTGAAAATTATTTTATCTGTATCTGTTTTGCTCTTTTCTCTTTTGATTCTACCTTGAGCGAGCTGTGCCTCTCTCCATCATGTATCAGTGACTTCAGGCTAGCTTTCACAGGAGTGCAGCTAATACATAAAACATTCTGGAGACCTCCCTGTCAGCATGGGGTTGTCCAAATACATGCAGGGGTTCCCCCAAAAGGCACTCTGTCCTCACAACACCCTTTCAGCTAATGGCTGACTATGGCTTGCAAATTCCTCTCTTGACCTATTCCCAGATAGTTCAGACCAGACCTTTTATATCATTTGTATGTTTGTATAATGCAATGAAGCATATCGTTGCTGGGACTGCAGAGCAAATTGGTGGCATGCCTTCTGAGAGATCCAGGGTTGTCATGGGGATGATAGCAATACCTCGTTCTAACTAAAAGTCAATTCTAGACTCCCCAGGGATTTTCAGAGGGTGCATGCTCTTCATTCTTTTGGATACATAGCAGATACTCAGTGTCCTGAGGTGCCCTAATAACAAAAGTCTATTCCCTCTGCAAACCAGGGGGAGAAGAGGACCAGGTTGGTTTTATTTCCTTAGTGATTTGTTGAAATCTCACTCCAATTGAAAGTCATCTTTTTCATAACACTGAAAAGATGTAACATTAGCTTAATCATTCCCAAATGAATTCTGAAAGAATATTTGGAATCCGTACACTTATACAAAATCATTTTAGCATTACTAGAAAGTTTCGGCCATTTGCTATAAACTTGTACTTTTTAGTGGTGACCATGTGGTCTGTCTTCAGAACATCCAGTTCTTTATTTTTTATAAAATTAAAACTCCTGGATACTATCTGTAAGAAAACTAAAATGGCAGCTGCAACTTCTTCCCAGAAGTCTCTGGGAGAAGACATCTAAGGTCATTCCTATTCTCCTGGGTTCCAGGAAAATAATATAACCCCTCTTTCCTCTCCCCTCTCTCTACTCCATCTAAAGCAAAGAGCGTTGGGGAGAGATCCAGTTCTCAATAGATTCTGTCTTGACTTAGGAAGTTAACACTTCAAGAAAAGGATTCTGTCTTTTTTCAGGGCTCTTGAAGAGGATCCTTGCCAAACTCAACCCCAAGATAGAAAGCATTTTTTTATAGGACTTGGGAATGAATCACTAACTTGCATTAGCAATCAGACCCATGAAGAATTCCATTAAATAATGCAGCCTAAGGGACCTAATTCATCAAAAACAACCGATTTCAAAATGAGAATCCAGGAGGGAAAAGCAAGGAGAAGATTCCAGAGCTAAGGAGAGATGGAAATTAGCATAGGATGTGTAAGTACACTCCTGGGCAGAAGGGCCACCACATTGGAATCTGGTGCTTGCAAGATGATAAACAAAGCTGCTAAGAGGGTAACTGACTCTTTAGGGAACATGGAGGAGGCAAATTTTCAGTTCCAGTTTACTCAGGCTTTCCTGTTACGCTGATAGTTGTCATTGATGTGTGATTAACAGCACCATTACCAGTATGACTAGCTTCTCTGAGTTTGAGGAATAGCTTGCACACACACACACACACACACACACACACACACACACACACACACTGACCAAGGGGGTGGAAAATAGATGCAGAATAAGTCACACACCTTCCTTCACACAACTTGTTGTATATTGACATTTTTGTGTCTAGAAGCATGTTTTGCACAAATGAAACAATGTGTATGTAATCTCAAGGGAATAGATGAATGGGTCTTGCCATTGGGCAAAAGTATTTCCTCACAATTTGATTCCTTTCAAAGGAATTGAAAACAAGGTCCTATGAACAAGCTAATTTTAACACATGCTACCTAACATTTTTCAAAGACAGTTTCTTTCTTTACAGCTAGTCCAATTAGTGGTCCAAAGAACAAAGGAACTATTTATCATGAGATGAAGCAAAGGCAATTCAGACTATAACATTAGTCAACAGTGAGATCATTACTGACTTAAAAAGGCCCTAATATGTAGTATCTTGGTGTGCTGAACATGAATATAACCCTGAAAATTTTTTATTAGCTCTCGTTTTGAAGATATTTCATATAATTCATTTTATATGTTTCACCATGTAAATTTATCCAGTAGGACTGCAACAACATCCTAAATCAGTCTAGAATGATGTCATATTGCCTCACATTGCATAATACCATCATGCACACATCATCCAGATTTGATTGCATCATTTTCTGATGCAATGCAATACTACTTCCAGGCGGCTGCTGAAGTAAGCTGATGTCAGCAGTGCACAGTAGAAAGCCCTTGACGTCAGCAGTGCACTATAGAAAGCCCTGTCAGAAAGGTTGAGCATTGAAAATATTTCAGACTTTGTGTGAGACAGTTTAAGCTACTGTGCCATAGAACTGTTATTATTTTATCCATTTAGGCACAATACAGAACAGTAATGACTCGAAAGTGCATTAATAGTGTGGACAATTTCTGCTCTATTTGTGGGGAAGTGACATTTGCCAACCAGAAGAAAAGTACCACTTCTCAAGTGAAGAATTCTTGTCATCTTTACTTCGGATGCAAGGTTGGTGACCAAGACAAGCCTTGGGTCCCACATATATGCTGTGCTACATGTACAACACAACTTTCACAGTGATTAAGTGGCAAAAGACCCTGAATGCCATTCGCAGTCCCCATGGTGTGGAGAGAGCCAAGCAACCACATAAAAGACTGTTACTTCTGCTTGGTTCCTCCTCTTTCCAGCAGAATAACAAAGCCAAGGGAGTCGAGAATAGTCTGCCCAAACATTTCATCTGCATTGACACCAGTTCCACATGGTGAGGGACTTCCTATTCCAGAACCTCCAGGAGAATATTCTCTTGATTCATCTGATGAGGACAAGGGTGAGCTGACCTGTTCTTCTCCTGTTCCATTAGCATGCAGTGATCCAAATTTTCACTGTGGTGGATCATCAACCCCACACAGACTAACACAGGAAGAACTAAATGATCTGGTTCATGATTTGAACTCATCCAAGAACAAGACAGAATTGCTAGGATCAAGACTCCAACAATGGAATCTTCTAGAAGAAGATGACACAATTACTTTCTATCAAAAGTGCCACCAGCAATTGGAGCCTTTCTTCAGAAAGGAAACTACTCTTGTATTCTGTTCCACTATTGAAGGCCTCATGAATGTCTTAGAAATCACTCATGATCCACAAGAATGGAGACTGTTTCTAGACTCTTCGAAATTGAGTCTTAAGGCTCTGCCTTTGCACAATGGAAACTATCTTTCATCTCTTCTATTCCTGAACAGCTGTACAAGAGACAAGCAAAGAAATCTAAGAAATAGTCTATGACTTGATTTTTTTGCAGGTATTAACTGTAGGCCTATTACTATTGGCATGTATTTTGTGATGTAGACACCAATTTATTGCAGATTCCAAAAAAAACTAGAGCCAAAATTAGAATTTGGCTGTCATATTCGTGTTGAGCACATACAACTTGATAGGAAATGATTAATTTTATTTCAGTGATATGACTTTTGTAAAAATTTGTTGACCAGAGTAATAGGATGTTAAATTTGAAGTTATGACCAGACCCCAAAATACAATCAATGGGAAATTCCAAACAGAGATACCAGATCACCAGTTGTATAAATAGAAAGGAAATGATCCTAAAGAACTGGTGAGTAAATTTTTGCCCCCTCAGCCAGGTTAGGGTTCCAAAGGGAAGGGCTGGCAGAGTTTTCACTGTTCCTTCACCTCTAGTCTGGCAAGCGAAGACTGAGGAAACCAGTACGTCCTTGAGAGCATAGTTAAATTCCTCCTGGGAATCTATAAGTTGAAGAAGACTGCCCAATGTTTTGGTACCAGAATTAGGAGAGAACTCCTATCTTGGAATTGGCCTGTGCTCCCAGGACATTTTAGAACAGGGAATAAAAGAGGATTTCCTTAGGAATGAATGTGACAAACCAAGAGAGAACACAGGTAGGTCATTTCTGATCCTTGAGGTCCAAAGGTCTCTAGCAACAAGAATGAGATGGGGAAAGAGAGCAGAGCAACCACTTAAAAGATGTGTGTATCCACATTTCCTGGGATCTGCGGAGAGAGGAACCCAGTCCAGAAACTTTTCTGCCACCTAGCAAAGTCTCCCCCTAGGGACAGAATCCCTAGAGAGTAGACGATAGGAAACTAGCTGATGTGGCTTCATTAAGACCTTTCTTTGCCACTTCCTTCCAATCTTTGTAGGGGCAAAAATCATGGGCCCACTAGCCCAGGTATAAGAAAGAGAAATATTTAGTAGAGAAATATAGAAGAAATCAATCAATCTTCTCCTATCTGCCTTCAGTTTTCCAATGTAAACTATACCAAAATTTAGGGAAAAAAAGAGGAGTTAACCTTAAATCAACTTGAAATTTTTATTTTTTTTAAGATTTATTTATTTATGCATACAAGCTGGGGTGAAGGCCAGAGATATGGGTAGTGGTGAAAGGATTCACTAGAGACAGAGTGGGGAGCAGAACAGGAGGACTGACTGAAATACACTGCTGAGAGGTGCAGCGGGTGAGACAGGTGAGGTCTGCTGCGCCATTTGTGTTAGCTCCCTGGCCGGGGATCAAACTTGTGCTACAGTGGCTCTGGATAGCTTCATAGTGCTGAGACTTACCCCTGGTGCCTCCAGGAAGACCCTCTTCTGCTCTCTTTTTCACCCCCTTATTCCCATCCATCAGCAAGACTTCAGATTCCAACTCTGCAATATTACTTAAATATGCAATTTTCTTTTTGTCTCCATTGCCGTCACTGCCTACCAGACTATTCGAAAAGCATCCCCCTCCTATCCCTAATGCCATATTGCCTCTTTTCAATCCATTTTCTGTATTTAACAAGAGTGATGTTATTCTTGGATTGTGTTATTCCCTCTCTCCAACTTCTGCTTGAAGTCTTCAGTCTTCCCACTATGTTTTGAATTTATGCAAACTCCTGATTTAAAAGATCATTCAAGACCCTGCTCCTACCAACCTCTCTAATCTCCAGTTTCCCTCTCCCAGACCCTTGCCTCTAGACCCCAATCCCAGTGGCCCTCGTTCAGTTCCTCAAACACTCAAGGTCTTTCATACCTCTGACCTTGCACCTGATGTTTCTTAGGCTTGTTACATCATTCATGAAACATAAGTTTCATGAAGGCAAAATCCTGTCTGCCTTGTCTAGCATTGTATCCCTCATTCCTAGCAGTGTGCCTACGCATCTGTCGATTGATACTTGACAGACAAATGAATGAGCAAGGTGGACTGAAGAAATCCATCTCCTTCCAACTTCAGTTAGCTGTCCTATTTTTTAAGCAGCCCCTGCTTCTTAGGTTTGCTTCTCTGGTTCCATCCCTGATTTCACTCCGGTCTCTGTAGGAATGTCTCTTCCTTAGAAAGGCCTGCCCTGACTTTTATCTCAAATAGCCTGCCCTTGACCCCCTCCAAGTCATTCTCTATTCATCACTCTCTGAGAATGTCATTTCTGTTTTTATCATGGCAGGAATTACATTTGTCTTATTAATATCTGTATCTGCAGTACCTTGAACAGTACTTTCTTAACACATAGAGGATGTTTGGTGAAGAATAAATAATGCATGCATATGTACAAACATACTTATACACACATAGACATAAATGGAACAATGTGGTAACGCTGCCTTGTTATTCCTAGCCTCTCCGGCAACTGGTGGTCCTGACCTCAAATTCTGACCTGGTCCTCAGAACCCAGCTACCATTAACAGGGCTGCCCTTTCCTGATTATATCAGAGCAGCATCTACTTTGAATTCTTTATCTCTAAACTTCATCCAGCTCCTGAAATTCACCTTGGCTTGCTATCCCCAATTGCTGCTCATTTGCCTGAACCACGACAAGATTGCAGTAAAGACTTGAATGCTTTACCAAACTGAACTTTTCCTCTCACTGTGTGTCTCCCCATCTCACCTCTTTTGGAAGGCCTGGTCCTGGTCCTTTTCCTCCTCCAGCTGCCTCCACTTGCTATGTAACTGGCCATACCACTCCGAATCCAGAGACGTGATTGCAAAACCAAGTTAAGGAAACTCGCAATGCCCCTTGCAGCTTTAATTGTGCTCTAAATTGAGCTGCATAATTCTTCTAAACAGCTGCATAGAATCCCATAATTTGAATTTTATTCAATTTCACAATGTATGCAGCTATTCCCCTACCGGCAGTCGCATCTGTAGCGTTTACTTTACAAACAATATTTGCAGAAAAAATCCTTGTGCAGGCCTCCTTGGAGACGTTCACTGTGATGTTGTTTATGCAGGAAGAAAACTATTTCCACACATTTTCTATGGCCCGGGCACATGGGTAGGTACATAAAAACCTAGGGACAAAAGGCAAGCATTTGACCTGGGAGAAGGCCATCTGGGTAGCCTAGCACCAATAATAAGGTAACTCATCTTCCTTTGGTGCATTTCAAGGACCTTCAATTTTGACTTTGAACGTTGTCTCTTGTGTCAGAGAGAACTCAAAATGATGGAAACCTGTCTTAGCATTTTGTCACAGGCTCCTGGAATAAAACTATATCCTTGCAAAATCTATCCAAGACTTCCCAGGAAAGCCCAGGCTTGAGTTTTGCAAGCATATCCCTGTGCGGTGATTGGATTCCACAGCAAAGGACGAGCTAGGGTGGTCCTATGGCACCCAGACCTCTAAGCTACGTCGGAAAGGTGTGCTAACTATGAAACAACACACCCTTGTATTTTTGGGGGAGGGCAAAGGAGGGGCACAAGATGGTGATTTTTTCCCATATGCTTCCTGACATTTCACACATCTTTGCAACATGACAGTGTGATAATTAGGGAGCAGGTATAACATCCTGTTTGAGGACTCAGCTGTCTGATCTTTCAGTCTCTTGGTTATGAACCCCAGGGACTTTGCACTTACTGTTCCTCTGTCTTTTCCTAGATCCTGTGGCAGGATCCTTCTCATTCAGTTTGCAGTCCAAAAATCACTCCTTAGAGCAAACTTCTCTGACCACTCAACTACCCCGTCCCATCACTATTACATCATTTTGTCTTATATGCTGTATGGTACCTATTATTATCTAGAACTTTATGTGGTTTGTATTTTTATTATCATCCTTTGTCCCCCCCCCCCAATCCCAGTTGAATGTAAAAAGGCATAAGACTTGGTCAAGTTCACATCTAAATACCTAGTAGAATCCTTGATACCTTGTAGACAATCAGGAATACTTCTTGAATATGTGGTTTCCCAGAAATTGGGTTAAAGTAGTGATTCTCACCCCAAGCAGGCTCATTGGAATCATCTGGAGACTTTTAAGAGCCGAGGCTCACCCTCCAGAGATGCCCATTTAACGATCAACCCAGCCTTTGGCCAATTTGAAAGCTGCCCAGGTGAGTTTAATGTGTCCAGGAGCGGGGACCCTGGACCAGGTGAACTTCCTGGTCTCTTTTGATGCTGTTTTGATGCTGATGATTATGGTGATGAGGACCACAGTTCTCAGGGGAGGTGGTGAGACGTGGTGAGACGTAGTGAGACGTAGTGAGATGTGGACTGGGATCCATCCTGTGCAGCAGAAAGCAGACGGTGAGTGTGCACCTGAGGGCTCTCGCTTTATCACAGAACCGAGACAGTGACCCACGTTTTCTGACAACAAAGCAGCAGAGCTCTCCTAGGAACTGTTGCCTCTCAGATGCTACTGATCCCACAGTACACTGATAGATCCTATAGAAATCCAGGCCCATATTCCAACCCCCTCTCTGAACTTAGAATTGCATTCAATGGCTGATCTGCCGAAAGAAACTTTCAGACATGAGCCTCACATGTTATATTTTTTGTCCTTTTTTTCCTTTTCTTCAGTGACTCTCTCCATTTCTTTCTCTCTGTAATCTCACCATTTTCTGCTCTCCCCACAGTTTTGAAAATCCTTCCTCAAATACTTGTAAGTTTTTGTTTTCTGGGTTCTTCCTAACTCTAAATCTTGAAGATTTCTCTGCATAACACCTCGGTATCTATGGATAAGGAAATACTCTTCATCCAAACATTCCATCTCATCCTCCTGCGAGAGGCCACACAGTATACTTCGCCGCAATTCCCAGGTGATGTTCTTGTCTTCTCAGCCTAGAGAGATGGAGAGAAAATTAGAGCACAGGCATTTGACCTTCCTCCAGACGGTGGAAGTTGCAAAATTCCTGGAAAAGCAATCGATTATCAAGGCCTTCTGGGCATTTGGGGAAGAGGGGTCATATGAAATTTTGAGTTGTGTTAGCCTCTAAACAAATCCCCTCTTTTGTCAATTAAACAGTTGATTTATGAGGAGTGAAGTTGCCACGTGGTTTGGATACAGCATGCTCTGGGGATGAAAAGAGAAGGAAATGTGATTTTATTTGGAAAACCTCTTAGGCTGTTGGCTGTCTAGTGCTGAGAAGAAAATCTGGGTGCAGAAAGGATGGGGAGGGGGTGGGCTGCTGCAGCGTGGAAGGGTGGATTGGACAGGATGCAGGGGCTGGCCTGAGTGAAGCATTACATTGCTTGCAGCTGTGGGATGGCTAGGAGGTCCTGTTTTCCTGGGTTCCTTTAGGGTCTTCTTTCTTTCTGACGAGGTGGTGAGGACACACAGGGCACACTGGGCTCAGCCCTCTTGGTGCAGGACTAGAATGAGCTCATGTGACGTGTCTGTGGATGTGGGTGTAAAATTCAGCAGCGCTGACATACACCACTCTGCAGGGGAGCTGGATGGTTATTACAACGACCACACAGCACACGCTGTCCTTCCCCGACTCGGCACTTCCTGTTCTCCAGTGGAAAATTAGTGGGAAATGCTCATTTTGTCAGTCTTACCTCGTGATTCAAATGCTGTGTGCCTCACCAGGACACCTGTGTTTGTTGAGCAATAAGAGAGAAGGCTTTTCAGAGGTTTGCAAAAGACCAGGCAGTGAAAGGGATGAGTAATGAAAAGGAGGTTGTCCCTGGGGTTGAAGAGAGATTGTGGGAAGATGGAGTTGAGAGGAGGGGGGAGAGAAGAATGGGGTAGTAGAAAATATTGGCTTCTTTATTCATCCTTGCAGTAATTCTATAGTTATTTAGTGAGCATGCTTGTGACAAGATATGATACTTTTGGGGATGGCAAAGGGATCTTGCCTTTCCCATCTTGCTCAGTGGACTCCTACTTACATTCTGTGGAGACTTTCCTAACCCTTGGGCAAATATATTGCTGTGTTCTTGATGCTACAGTAGTTCTTTATGCAGTCTTTCCTCTGGCACTCATCACCTTTGTTATCTTCTGATCTGTACATCTGTTCTTTTGTGTACACATCTGTCTGTCACATAAGACTGAGCTCAGCAGAGATCAGATTGTAGTCATGTTTAACATCCCTGCATATGGAAGGTGCTTGTAAGGGTTGACTAAATGGGTTTGACAATCAATATTTAATTTGTAAAAGCCTGTTAGTCTTCACATATTTGTAAATATGTTGTTGTTGATTATGATGATGATGATGATGAATTGATTTTTCAATCTGTTCCAGGACCTGACAAGGTTGATTTGAATACAACTTTATTACATTGAGACCTATAGATTTTCAGATTATTGTCCACGCAATCAAAATGTATCAGAACTACCCACGGAAGTTGGGTGGTAAGACAAAAGTAGGGGTCATCATGTAGACAATTGATAATGGCTTTTTTTTAATGGGGTGGTCCTTTCCTAACTCATTGTTCCTTCTCCTTATTACCTCCAAACAAACCTCTCAACATGTGCCACGTGCAGGAAATACTCAACAGCACTGCCAGTGATGATAACAATAATATTTATTGAGTCCTTCCAAGTACTGAGATCTATTCTAAGTGCTTTGTCTGTTTCACTTATCTCTCATGCAACCCCATGAGGCTGATACTATCATTATTCCCATTCTAAAATAAACGGAGATACAAAGGGTGTAAGTATAGTAATTTGCTCAAGATCACACAGTCTACAGGTGGGGTTGAAGTAAGATTCCTGCCTGGATGGCCCGTCTCAGGGACTGTGCTCTTTACTTCTCTGCTGTATAGTTTTCCTATTTGGCTACTGACCCCACAGGAAGTTTATGCACCCAGAGGAAAAAATGTGCTAAACACTTTTGTTGAAATTTTGCTGCTAGAGACATTCTTTGAACAGATTCTTCCTCACCTACTTTTCAAGACTGAACACTAGCCCTTTGGAAAGTCACCCTTCAGCTCTTCCAGACCAGGCCATATATTGCTTTTTATATTTCTATAAAACACTTTGCCTTTTTGCAAATGTGGCATCACATATAATCACCTAACTTCTGTTTGTTTCCCCCATGAATCTGTGCATTCTATAAGAAGAAAAACTTTTCTCTCTCAGTGCCTAGACTCTTGTTAATGACTTACTAAACAAATATCTCATGAAGGAAGAATTTGAAATTTACTTCCAACTTCGCAAGAGCCTTACCAGTAAGAACACTTATTTCTCCCTTTGTTCATTATTTATTTCATCCTCTGGTTAATTCATTCTCTCAACAGACTTTTATTGAGGTAGGACCTATCTGATAAGCATAAGCATTTTTCTGGGGGACTGAAATAAGAAATATATATGATTCCTGTTCCTAAGAGGCTTATGCTCTACTGTCAGGGTCCAGGCATTCTTCAGAACTGTCTAATGCTGAATTGTGATATTGCAATTGGAGAAAGGCACAGCCTGCTGTGTGAAAATATAAAACTAACAGAAGGATTGCCCAGGTCCCTCAGAAAATCCACAATCCTACCAAAGGGTCAAGTGTGTCATTCTTTGACTCTTTAGGATATGCCCCTGAATCAATAGCCACTGGTGACAGGCAGCCAATTGAATGCAAATTTGGAATATCTGGACAAGTTGATAGCTAGTCTTAACAAAATATTATAATCATTGAGTTAAAAAGATTCCAAAATCATTGACGCCACCTTTCACAGATCCTGGAAGCTTACATTATGATTCCACGTAAACGGATTATGTAAGAATTCATATCGGGTCTAATTCATGAGGATTTACTCAATGTCCCACAGTATTCCTGGGAATAGAGACTAGTGTTTTCCTAGAAACCTAATGAAGCATTTAGAGATTTGTCTTGGTGTTGTCAGGTACTTTTACACAGAATCCAGAGTGAATCATCCCAAACCAAGTTCAGGTTTTGCCAAGAATGTATTACAAATTTGTCTTGGTGCTACCCTCTGGTGGGTAAAACCAGATAGCAGAGATCGTGACCTTTTAATCCTGGAGAACATTCTGATAGAGTGAGTTTTTGTTTTATTTAGTGGAGGAATCATAAGATATTATTAAAACAACTTGAACATCTGGTTTGGGGATAAAGTCATTTTATTGTGTGACTGCCAAGCCACAGAGTCAAGCTTACCAAGAAAGCCTCCCTCTCTCTCGGCTTTCCGTAAAGCCTCATACCCAACATAATATGCACCCTCCAACACAAATCAAGAGTGAGGAGGACCAGAGTGGGTCTTCAAGATTCAAGGAAAATTCACCTGGTGGTTGGAAAATCAGCAATTAAGTAGCCACTAGACTCCTGTTTGAAGCTTTTCTTCAGCTAACTGCCAGCTATTCAAACTCTCTGTGAAAACAATCAAAAAGAAAACAATGTCCAGAAATATCCATTGAATTTCAGTAAAATTCCTCCTCACACTATTTCTATCCACCCATCCCTACCTGTCAAGTTGAAGGGCTAATATTCAGTCTGAGAGATAAGAATCAGTTAACAAAGAACCTTCAAGAACACAGGGAGGGGGTTATTCTCCCTCCACATGCCCAGTGCTGGTGCAGCCCTCTCCTGCTATTGTTCTATCACTTGAGACATGTCCTTAAGCTATTTAGATTCATTCATTCATTCAAAAAATATTAGTGAGCACCTACGAGGTAACCAGGCACCAGACTATGTACCAGGCACTGGACTCTGATAGAATGAGTTTTGTCTTTCAGGCAACCAAGATACAGTGAAACAGACATATTCATAAAACAATAGTTTGTTGTGAAAGACTTTTGACAAAAACAAGCCAGACACTAGGGATGTAACTGCTTGGCCCTTCCATTTCTCCCTACCAACAGTGGCAACAATTCCTACATTCCAGTGAATACCAGCTGACCAATTGGCCAACAAGCTGAAGTCTCCTTGCTGTCCCCAAACCTGGATTTTCCAACAAGGACAATAAAACCTCCATTTGGACATAACTATGTCCTACTTGCTCTCTCACAGAATCAGAATGGAAAACAACCCAGAGATCTGTTCTGCTTAAGACCCTTATTTGGTGGTGACCCACAGTGGGTCAGTGACCTGCCAGGCTCCCAGCTCCCCAGGGACACACCCGTGGCTGGGGTCCCTGTCTCACCACTTCAATTTCAGGAAATGTGCCTGTTGTCTTCAACAGAGACTGTAACATTTTTGTCTTATCCCAAACAACTATCTCTCCATTCACGTGTGGTGCATCTCTAACCTGAAGAACTAGAGTCGCAAAGGTCAGGTTAAGTAACTGGGAGGTTAACGATGAGTAGTAGATGGCAGAATCTTAAACAAGTTCTGCATCTCAGAACTTAGCAAGTGAACAGGGATTGGCTTTTTTCTCAACTGTCAGAATTTCTGGAATGTGGAGAAATCATCCCCTTTAGTCCTTGGGTCCCCTTTCAGGGTGAGATTTTGGGAAGGAAGGGAGAGGGAAAGCGAGAGAGATGGAGAAGGGGACAACTGGACTCTTCCTTTTGCCATCTACGACCTGCTATTGCTTTGACCACCTACCCAATGAAAAGGCTGAGCCTGATCAGTATGTGCCAAGATGATGCTATTTTTTGCATCTGATAGCAGTTTGCCAGAGGAAGTCAACTATAAACAGGTTTTTAGACTGACAATCCAAGACTCCTCACAGAATTGACTCAGCGGTTATTTTGTCCAAGGTACATAAAGTGCGTTTGCTAAGTCTGGGTCATTTTGATAAATTCTTGAAAACACGGACCCCAGACTACAAGGAGAGAACATCAAAGATCTCCTGGGGCTGTAATTAAGAGTTGGCAACTGGCCTATGTCCTCACTTCACTCCAGCCTTGGGCCTGCAGCAAAGGAAGTTCTGAGTAGAAGGCTGTCTCTGCCACCTTTACTGCTTTCTTGTGGCTCCCCGAAGAACTGTAGCTTCTGGATTTGAAAAAATTCCCAGTGGACCATGTTGCCCAGGCCCTGGTCTAGAACTTAACTCACTGATATTGTCACCAACAAATCTATACTGTAGGTTTTTATGTGGACAGAAGAAGGAGCTAAGGATTGAGCGGACAGGGGTCCTAGAAGAACCAATTGGAACAGGAAGTGACCAAATGGGTAGGACAAAAACTGGACATAATGTAAAGAATTGCCTAGGGGGCTTTCAAAACAAATCACTGGTCCTTATCCCCAGAACCTGTGTTTCTGATAGGTCTGAAATTTGAAAATTTGTCATTTCTCAAATGTTCCCAGGCAATGCTGATGCTGTTGGTCCAGAAATTATACTTGGAGAACTTTTGCAATAAGGAAAAAGAGGAAGAAGATGGTGACTGCCCAAAGCCTTCTGGTTGCCTTGAAGAGGGAGTTGGTGAGAGGGCATTCTTCATCACTGAGGTTGGTGAAGGTTAGTCTTTTGTGTCCATTAAGTGCATATTTGAACCAAGTAGGGAAGGGAGGGCCTGCGTCAGCAAAAATCTTGAGGACTACTAAAAGAGAATGCTCAGTACAGTTTGTTTCTTCTGGGACAAAAGCAGAAACAGGTTTCTGAGGTGGGCAGACAGGAAAAGAAGGCAGTATGTGGATTGAGAAGGAGCAGAGAGGGAGAAGGTTCTAAGTGGGTGGGAGACAAGTCTCTCTGGACCTGCAGTGTGCATAGCAGGACCTTGGAATCCAAAGAGAAAGCAGCAGTCCTGTCAAAGGACTTAGCAGAAAGTGTTAATTGTTACATCATAACAGCTCTTGCCCTCATCTCTAATTTACTCCATTCTAATCTCTGCACCAGGGAGACAAAAGTCTGAGCATTTCTCCCTTGCACGGGCCTGTGGCCCGCTCCTGGAGAATAGTAGCCTTGTTTTCCTGGGACTCCTCTCACATTAGTACTTTCTTGGCAAACCTGCCAAAAGGTATCTGAGTCCAGGCACACCCCGGAACACTGATATGTCTGGAATTTAATCAAACACCTCACAAAAAAATGAGACTATTTACCTCAGCTCTGGAAGCACTTACTTAAAAAATATTTAAATGCGATCAAAATACAAATGGTTAGTGCTCTCCCCTGCACAGTGAGCTTTTTAGGACTGATACATTTTGAGATACACCTCACTTTTCCCAAGAAATGAGGTTGTGCACTATTCTGACATTTTAGCACAGGGATGGGTCAAAAGTGGCATTTTCCCGTGACATTTCTTTGCCATGCTCCTTGGCGTCTCTTCTTGCTGGAGGAGCCTGGAAAAATCTCTCACAGCCTTCTCGGTGGCTCTGAACAATCATGTCTCGGGTGACTCTGAAAGTCAAGAAGCCCAGAAGGGTGACAGAGACTGGAGCTCAGAGAGGAAAAAGTCCTTTAACTCCTCACCTTGACAGGATCCCACCCCACTGGAGGGGTCACATTATTGTTCCTCTGTGATTCTCAAGCTCTGAGACATGCCCTCCTGCCTGAATCTCAAAAAGGTCCTTGGCTCACCCACTTAGATTGAGAAGCTCTATCTTCCCCACTCTCTCCCTCTCACCTCAAAGCTTTGTTCTTTTGTTCCTTTATTCTTACCCATTCTCCCTTGCCGTTGGCCACTGAGGAAGGATTTGTCCTTCTTGCCAAATCAAATGCCCCCCAGTGGATGATCAAGTATTGTTGAATGATATTCTCTCTTGGGTAATTTCCTGGATTTATCCTTTCTAACAACATTTTCCCCCTTTTTTGGAAAGAAGGATCCTCAGGTCTTCCCATGTAAAATCAACATCAATGCTCTCTTAATACTCATAACATAGCACGCCCTCTCCTTTCCTTCCCCATTGGAATTGTTGAACTCTCTATACTTGGTAACCTCTCTCTTTCATTGAACCCTTTCAATGGGGCTATAAAATTCAAATGTTATTGCAACAGTTTTTTAATTGGTGAGATTACAATTTCACCTTTGACTCTCAAATCATCAAAATCAGCATTTTATTTTTTCTTTCCTTCTCAATTTTAACCTCACCCTTCTCCACTCCTGGGCATTGGACCCTGTTCCCATCCCTTTATTCTTGAAATATTCACTGCACACTACAGCAGTAGCCTTACTACTACTTCCGCAGCGACTGGCTTTGCTCAGGTTTCCCCAATGGTTTATCCTGGGCTGAGAAAGACAAGGATTCCCAAGATGCTTTCTCTCTGCTCCCTGTCTTTCTCTCCCCTCTCTGCCTTCTCTTCTCTCTCAATCAGTGACCCACTGCCATGGTCTCAGTTACCAGCAGACCTGACTCTTGACACTCCAGAACCAGCTCCCAAATCCTTTCCTCCAGAATTCTCTTGCCTCCTGGATTCCAGACCCATAATTCTAGCAATCTGCTGGACTTCGTCTCTTTAACATCCTGCAGCCATCTCCGGACAGAATTTTCAATACCAATGTCATCCTCTTCTCCTTAAAACCAAGTCAACCTTTTGGCCTCTTTATTTTGGTAAATGGTGTGAATACTACCATAGCCATATGCACCAACATGGTTTGGCTCTTTGCTCTGCTTCACCCCCCTTTTATTTTCTCATTTTTGTGTTTGGCTGGTTTTTGAATGGTCCCTTAGCCACTGCCTCCTCTGAGTCACGGTGGTTATCCCCCAAATTTACACTTTCTGTTCTTGTTGCCTAACTCTGCAATAGCCTGTTAAGTGGTTGACTCCTTGATGTTGTGTTTTCCTTTTCCATTGTCTTATGCACCTCAGCCAAATCACGCTTATTGAAATCCCTTTGCCATGAGTCTTTCATGTTTCACCTCTCTGCTCAATTAAATTTGGGCTCTTTAAAGTGCCGCTAAGGATTTTTATCTGTTGTCCCTAAAAGATCATTTCAGGCTTAATTCGCAACACTGTCTTATCGTTAACCTATTTTCTGGTCAAATGAGATGACACAATTTTCTAGTTATGCCCAGTGATTTCCAATTTTGTTCATTTCCTTTCTTTTGTCAACACCCCCAAGAGCACTTTTGCTCAACTGCAAAAACTAGCCCTTCTCTCAAGTCCTACAAATATAGTTGGAACTTTCCTGTGCCTCTGACCATTGTCAGCTTAATGTGGCCTGTTCTGAAAACTTGACTTGTCTTCTTCTCGCCTCTACAGTTTGTAAGACCTTTTGGGGCAGAGTTTATCACAAACATTTTAAGAATCTTGCACATCACCAAGGCTAATATTTTCTACAAAGTTGACCCTAATATATAGTTGTTGAATGTTGCATTGAAAAAAAAAACAACTTCTTCTTGTTGATAACTTATAGAAATGTTACAATTATTTCTTGTATATGGAAAATGTTTTCTTCAATTTTTTTTTAATTTTGGCAAATGACTAGAAAATACTAGAAACTAGTCACCTTACATAAACATTCTCACAACAAACTCAGTTTTGCTAAAAGCTTACTACTCTCATCAACAGTTTTAGAATGATCTTGAATTCTACTTAAATAATTTAATGGGAACAAGAATAAATATCAACTATAATGCAACCAGAAGCTCCTGGGCCATAATGTTATAGAATTGGTACTTTTAAAAAAAGTATTCTGAACAGAAGAGTAAAGTAGACTCTTCTCCAAAGAAGACATCCAGATGGCCAATAGGTACATGAAAAAGTGTTAATCATCACTTATCAGGGAAATGTAAATCAAAGCCACAATGAGATACCTCCTCACACCCAGAATGACCCAAATCAAAAAGTTCAGAAGCAACAAGTGTAGGTGAGGTTGTAGATAAAAAGGGACCCTCCTACACTCTTGGTAGGTATGTAGACTGCTCAAGTCCATTGTGGAAAACCATTTGGAGGGTTCTCAAAATGCTAAAAGTAGATCTAACACACAATCCTGCAACCCCACTCCCAGGCATCCACCTGAAGGACACAGAAACACTAACTCAAAGGCATATATGCAATCTTAAGTTCATTGAAGTGTTCATTACAATGACAAATTATGGAAACAACCAAAGTGCTCAAGGAAAGGTAAGTAAATGAAGACATTATGGTACAGATACAAATAGAATATTATCAACAATAAAATAGCAAGAAAAAGGTAAACTTTTGCCACTTGCAACAACATTGATGCAACAACATGGTGGGGATTTGCTAAGCAAACTACATCATAAAATGAAAGACAAATATTGCTGGGCTTCACTTTTTTGTCGACTATAGAGAAACAAAACAAAGGATCAGTCAAAACCAAAGCAATAGCAAACCCTAGAAAACTGTTGATAAATGGTAAAATGGGGGAGGAGAAGGAGGAGGTTGAGAGCAACGTGGTGGAGGCCCAGTAGACTGTGGTGTGGTGGAGGACTGCGGTACCTTGCTGATGGGAGTGACTGCGGATATCCATCTGAAGAGGTGTGGGCTTACACCTTTGATTCATAGACATGTCCTTAAAACAATACTACATCAATAAAATGAAATTTAAAAACAAGCAAAGAAACAAAAATGCCAAAAGCTTTATAGTAACAACGAGACATCTGAGTTACTCAGCAGAATATGTCCCTATAACCTCTTCCAACAGTCAATCCTCTTCCCCTACATTCTGCCTGCAAGAGGATTTAAGGAAATAAAAATTACAGGAGGTGCTATAACTAACCACAGATACTTTAGAGGGTCTCCTTCCTGGCTTATTCTTTTTCACAACTCTATACATATAGTAAGAATAAATTAACTTTGTCAAGTCTCTGCATGTTGGATCTCCAGCTTTAAAAAAAAATGAAGTATTTGGAAAAACCTTCAATAACTAACAAAAAAGTTGGCCTTTCAGCACAGGGCCCATGTGTCAGTACCTTGCTTGTTTCTCCTGCCAGATTAAATCTAGTTCTGAGAAGACATGAATGATTTCATGAATGACCAGTCATCGATCAACTACAGATAACTCATTGATCAATTATGGAAAACTGATTTTCTTTTAAGGGAACCTTTTGGAAACTTTCCTTGGTCCCTCTACTCAGGGGAAAGCTGACAACACATGAAGACCAAACCTGTATCTAGAATCGTGTGCCAAATGAGAACTAACCACACACAATTTTGTCAAACAATTTCTTCTCAACAATATTCAATCTTGAGAAAAAGAAAAAGTGGTTGACAGGTGGGATTCAAGTCTTCTGCATCTACTTTAATCCTGATTACAGATGGAAACAAGCAGTCATATCTCACTTGGGGTGACTGGAACCTTCTTCAACAGGTAGACATCTCTATGCATCTTGGACCATTTATATACAGCAGGCAAAGTTTCAAAACTTTATTTTGAAGCAAGTTCAAGGAAATTCAAAACAGCAGGGTTGGGTGGAAAAAAAATAAGAAGTCTTTTGTTCAGCCTGTACAGTTTGATTCCTGTCAGGAAATATTGCTACTTCCATTTCATTACACTTTCCTTTGGAGGACCCACTTTTTTTTTTTTTTAAACGAAGTCAGGAGAACTCAAAGTCGGGAGGTTGTTCATAGCTGAGTCACATGGACAGATGGCGGCTCGAACACAGAACAATGGGTCTGTTGTGATGTTGCCAATTCTATTTCATGAAATCTTTTTTGGTATAAACTAGAGAAAGCACTTTGTTCAGTTAAAGATTTTTTCTTCCTGCCAGTTGTCTTTGCCAAGGTCAATGTTTCTATTACATGGGAGAAAGTATACACTCCCCCTGGTGGCTGATTTAACACGTTTTTCTTTACCAAAAAACCCAAGGACCTTTGTCACTAGAATATTCTAGTGTGAGGATATACTTATTTAATAAATATATATTGAGCTCCTAGGATGTGTCAGGCAAAGTACTAAGCAATTGGTGTTGGGAATCTCAAGCTCTTGCTTTGGGTCTTCTCATACTAATCAATGGCGCTGTTCACAAGATAATCACTTCATCTCTGCTTCTTTTTCTCAACAATATAGTGTGTTTCACTTTATTGTTTATGGCTTACCTCAAAGCATGGCATCAAAGATCAAAAAAGAGAGAGAGTATGATCATATACTGTAAATTTCATGAGGTGGTTTCAATAATTTTATGACTTCCTTGCTCTTAAAAACCAACTTCTTTTCGTGAATTCAAATGCCCAGCACAATCTGGCCTCTACTTCTTTATCAAGCTCATCTCACCCCATTCTCCCTCTGGAATATCTCACACCTCAATACTGGTCAACTTTCCAATCATGGTTTCTCCTTTAAGGTCTTCAAAGGTATTTTCTCCTCTTCCCAGTAAGCATTTTCTGCTACTTCACAATGGCTTATTTATTTGTTTGTTTATTTTTTTTTCATCAGAACATGGCAAATTTATTGAAGTGAGGGAAGAGAGACACCTGCATAAAAACAGGCAGGCAGTCTTAAAGGATAAGAACTGCTCAATGGCCTATTTATTCCTAATTTAAAAGTCACTTTCAGAAATTCCTTTGCTAATGAACACAGAAAAATTGAAATACTCTTTTTGGCTCTCTTTCGAATGGAAGCTCTATGAGAGCAGGTGCCATATATACTACTATATGCCTTGAGTCTATAAATAGCATCAATTACAGTATTGGGAATGATTGAATGACATCTGTAGAGTGTTATAGAAATGTAAATTTATTAATATATAAAGATAAAATGTAATATCTAGAAAAAAGAAGGAAATGCAGTTTGAGAAAGAAAAGTTTGCTGTATTTAACAAGTATTAATGGGATATGGATTTTTATGATTATTTTAGTTATATACCTGGATATATTAATGTCATATATATCATGACTGCTTCAGTAAATAGAGTTACAGATTTTATAACCTTAACTCTTAATTTGAAGATGATAAAACTAGAATCCAGAGGTGTGAAGTGATACATGTAAGGCACTATACGGGCAGAAACAGGACAAATGTGTGTCTCTGACTTCTGGTCTAGAGTTTCTTTTCATTACATTGTGCTTATTCTTGTACATCATTACTATAAAAACTCATTTATTAAACCTCAGTAGGTTTATTAAGCTTCTGTATTATTTCTAGGCAAGAATGACTGTAAACATATTGCTTAGTATTTATGAACCTCATTTGTTCTCATCCCCTAAAACAAATGTATATCTTAGTTCAATCCCTTCATTCCTTCCTCATCTTCTTTTCCTCCTTCTTTCCTCCCTTGCTTATTTACCTGAGGACATTTTATGATTCTTTATGCTCAGAGGGTCTTCTCAACCTGCAATCATAATGCCTTTTATTCTGGGAAATTTTCTTTATTTCTTTTATCACTACTTTCCCTCCACCCCTTATCTTTTCCTTTTCTGTAACTTTATTATCCCTTTAAATGCTTCTGTTGAATTTTCAATTCTGCTCTCATAACTTTAAAATAGCTATTTAATGTTTTTAGACTATTTCTTTTTAGAAAAAACTGATCAACCTTCAAAGGTACAATTTATTCTTAATGTTCTGAGAAAACAAATGACACTATTTTTGAAATAATTTTTTTGCATTTTTTAATCTTTACTCTATATTTTGCTTTTCACCATTCATGGACTTTATTCCTGTCTTTCATGCTGAGGTTTTCCCCAAACGTTTGTTGATTCTTGGATGCTCATTCTTATTTAAGAGAGGATAAGTTTGCAAGATAAGACAGAGTACAACCAGTTAAAGTTGAATTTTATGTAAATGAGTACATTTTTAGTAAATGTATGTTCCAAATATCACATTTTTATTTCCTGAACCTGGGCATCTGAAGATGTGGGTCATCGGTATCTCTGGGGCTTTTCTGTTCGACTGAACAAGTGCCCCAACCAGAAGCATTCACTCTTAGCTTAGGGGTTAAGAGTGTGACTGTTGGGCCTCCCCGGTGGGTGGCGCAGCGGGTTAAAGCACTGCGCTGTGGAGCTGTCGGCAGGGGTGACACGAGTTCCACCCCCCGGCTGGGGAGAATCCCACATGGCATAGCAGACCTCTCCTGCCTCGCCCGCTGCTCCCCTCAGCAGTGTATTTCCGTTGATCTGCCTGTTCTGCTCCCCACTCTGTCTCTGGTGAACCCTCTCATCGCTCTGCCTGTTCTGCTCCCCACTCTCTCTCTGGCGAACCCTCTCACTGCCCCACGCCTCTGGCCTGCACCCCAGCTTGTATGCATAAAATGCATACAATGAAAAAAAAAAGTGTGATTGTCAGTGTTCTGGGAACCAAGGAAGGTTAGAGGGTTGGAATTCTCACCACTGCTTTCAGTGGGGCATTCCAAGCCTCAGCAGTGGCTGGCCTCACTGTGTCTAGGATTTTCTGGTAGGTTTGTAATTTTCTGTCAAGAGGGTGAAGGGGCTACTTCCCAGACTGTTAACAAATCCTCTATCAACTTCAGCTGCACCCCTACTTTCAAAGACAGTTCTTGCTGCTAATTTCTGTGACTTTTTGAGGTTTTGCAGTGCAAATCAGGTTGCTTCTGGGCTTCCCCACTGTCAACTTGAATTTCAACTTCATGGGCCTACTAAGCCAGTTACACTCAGCCATCTGCTTTCTATCTTCCAAAATGTTGTTGTTGTTGTTTTCCTTCTCATTCTTTTTGTCCTTATGGGTTAATGTCTTTAAAATCAATCCCTTTACTGTCTTTTTAGTGGGTTTTGGAGACAGAGTGTAATGTAAAGCATATGTTAAATCTGCCATCTTTAACTAGAAGCACAGCCATGAATTTTCAAAGTGACTGCAGGAGAGTCATTTAATTGCTCTTTTCTCAGTTTTCCTTTTTTGTAAAATGAGAAGGCAAGAGAGATGATTGTTGATGGACTGCAACAAAATTTTATGATTGTATAATCTCCTGCATTATCATTCTTAATTGAGACCATCAGGTTACAACTTCCTAAACCTTCAAAACAAATTCTGCATTCCCTCTTTTAAGAAATAGACAAAGACATGATCTACATTTTCAATTATACTGAGCCTCCCAATTCTGCCACTTGCATTACAGGATCTTCTTTGAAACAAGAACTTCTCTGAGGCGTCTTTCCCCTCAAATGAAGACAATAACATCAACTTCTCTCCTAAGGGTATTGAGATGAGCAAATGAGTTAATCCATAGAAAAGTGGATCACATATGGAAATTAGCTATGCAAATATTAGTTGAAGAGTTATTTTTTGAATTATACATCTCAGCACAATAGTTCTAGGCTTTTTGAAGTCATCTGGCTGGGGAATCATAGACTTGAACTTTAAATGTCTGCAAAAACTATAAGTAGTGCTACTAGTCCCTGAAGGTTGCCAGGGAGTCTGTTCATCTAAAGCATTGAACCCTTAGGACACTAGTAATACTATTAAGAAAGGCCACTCTTAATTAAAAACCAATGTGTCAGGAAATCTGCTAAGCACTTTATATACATCATCTCTCATTTTCACAACCACCCAGCAAAATAGGTCAGATTGAACCCATTTTCCAGTAAGGAAATTAAAGCTCAGAAAAGTTAAATAATTTGGCCACATTCACTCAGTCAAGTAGAGTAGGGATTCCAGGCAAGTGCAGTCTTTTCCTTATGTCCACAACTTTTTAAAAATTATTATTTATATCCTTTACATTATTGTGTATCCCCCGTAGGTTACCCACCACCAATTCACCCCGGGAACCATCACCATAGTCCCTTGTGCTCTTTTCTCCCCCATTTTGAGTCCTTATCCTCCCCCTCCCTCTCTGAATGTGTCTCTCTTATTTGGTTCCCCTATATTCCTGCTATAAGTATGTCAACATTCTTTTTAAAACCACTAGTATCTCCTGTCACTTTGAGGTCAGAATGTGACAGGCTAAGTACGATGGCCATAATCTGGCTTCTAGTTTCAGTTCTGGCGTCCCGCAATGGATTCTGAGTTCTGGCCACAGAGTCCAGGGATCATGCTTTCTCTCAACCTTCTGACCTTCTTTTGCCCCTGCTGTTGCTTCCTTTAAGCATCATCCCTCCCACCCTCTGTAAGTGACAGTGCTCTCACCCCATGGGGCTCTTTGACAGAGCCCCATCTTCCCAACATCTTAGTAAAACTTTTCTTGTCCAAGCAAGATTAGTCATTCCCTTCTCCGTATTCTCGGAACATTTTAATTTGTATCATGTGAAATTCCTCTTCCTAACCCTTTGACCTACAAAAATGGCAACCTCATATTATTTAACCCTCTTTATCCCATTGTTTTACATTTGGGGACAGGATGTGTCCATTCACTCCCACCCCCAGAATATAAGATCCATGACAGTTAACCTAAGAAGAGCTGACTTTTGGGCCAGCCCCTTCATACACACTTTCATTGAAAGAACTCCTTTAATTCTCAGAGCAACCCTGCAGATGCTTTTTTTTTTTTTTTAGCAGAATACCAATATGAGCTTTATTTACATCATTTTCATTACAGAGCCTTTACTTGGTGATGGAATCAAAGATAAGTTCACAAGGCAGTCAGTTATGCTTCTATTATTTACTTTTGTGTATGCAAATTGTGTTTGGAAGATCTGCCGTCCACAGGTGGGAATTGCGTGGTGGGGAGGGTCTGGTCTCTGACTGTCATTTCCAAGTAACACAACTCCTGCTATGTCCTCAGCAGGGAAATAAATAGAATCTATCAGTAGAAGTGTTGGCAGTCAGGTCCCAGGTAATCTGGAGTTCCATCGCTTTCCGTGAATTGCTTCAGTTCTTGCCTGTAAGGGAAACATGCTGCTTTATTGTTTTCTCGTGCACCCCTCCCCCCTGCTTCTACACTCTAAGCCAGTCCTTACCATTGTGCCTCCAGGATCAACACTCCTTGTGGCTCTTCTGAGTAAAGTAGATACTTTTATGTGCATAGTCCCATTTACTATATGTGGGGAAACTGAGGCACTCAGCAGTTCAAAAACTTGCCCAAGCTTATGGAACTTGGCATAGCTTGGATTTGAGACCAGGTAATTGGGCTTTAAAAACTCAGAATCTTCACCACTTCTCTAAAATCTTTCTGCCACTATTCTGCCTGGTTGTGTTTTCACTACAGTATCCCGAGGATATTGGTGGGTATAGAGGCAGATGAATGAACTGGGCCTCAGCTGTGTTTGTCGAGCGCCTGCTACTCTGTGCTCCCAGGTGCTGTGGTGGGAGGCACCAAGAAAACTAAAGCCCAACTCTTCCCTTTGTGGGGGTCATGGCCTCCCAGGGTACTCTGAGCAACAGCAGCGTTAAAAATGGAGTGTGAGCTACTGGAGACCAGTGATGAGCTCAAAGGGGGTTACTAATGGTCTGCTGAATACCTGTTAGAGAGGAGGAGTGACACCTTCATGCCCTGCAGGAGGGGAAGTGCAGAATTATCCATGTGAAAGACTGTTTGGGGTCAGTGCGGTCAGAACAGCTAATGTTGAGGTCCTGAGTGGGATGAATGGAGGAGCTGAGCAGGTGATGGGAGCTCAAGTAGACTAGAGTTGGGGGCCTGCCCAACTGGATTTGACCCCCAGTTCTATTGTTTACTACTTCAGTGACCTTGGATAGGTTTCTGAATCTCTTTCTGCATCCATTTCCTCTACTGTAAAATGGGTGTAATAATGGCTGGGGTCAGAAGGAAGATTACTTGAGTTAATACTTGCAAAGCACTTAAATTGTGTCTGAATTATGAAAAATCCTTAAAAATAGCTCTTGAGTAATCAATTTTCCTCTGTGTAGAGTTAATGAAAGAAACGATTTGCTTCAGGAGGTTGAGAAATTAGAGCTTCTAATTGAGTTGTCACAACTGTAAAATAGTTAAGCAGCCATCACATATTTAGTGTGTACTTAAATAGACATCCGTTGATGTGCTAACATCAAAACAGTCTTGGGAGAAATGTGCTAATGTCCCCATTTTTATACATGAGTTCACTGAGGCAGAGAGAGATTAAATAATATTCTCACACTCTGAGTAAGTGGCAAAGACAGACTTGAAACCAGGCATTTGCCTCCTGAGTCCTTGAGCTGAACCACATACTATCATGTTTTTTTCTGGTCTGTAAGTTTTAAAATGAAAGTCAGGTGCAGTGGACCCTAAATCATTCTTGATTTAATCAGCCTATTTGGAAGCAAAAAAAAATAATAATAATGCAAAGTGTCAAATAAGTACTTGAATGGATAAATTCTTTCAATGGACTGATGATGCCTCAATCCTCAAGAAAAATTAGTAAGACCTTACACCGAGCTGAAAGTGATTCCCTTGTGTCCACTTGCTCAAGAACTAGTTGTAATTTTCTTCCTTTCTCATCTTTAATCGCTTTGAAAATTTTAACCCAACTCAAAGATTTCATTAAGATTGAAGTCTTCAAAAGAAAGTATTTTTAAATTATTTTTTTTCACTTGACGTAACATTGGTTCACAAGATTGCATATGATTTAAAGGGAGAGTGTCACATTGCTCAGGGGTACTTACCACACCACACCCCCCACCAAGACACTGAAGGTTCTCCATCAGGGTCCACTGTATCCCCGCTCCACTTAGCTGCCCACCCTCTCCCTGCCCCACTGGTAGCCTCAATTCTACACTCAGATTTCCAGTTTGTTTTGTTTAGGTTTTTTTTTTTTAAAGATTTATTTTATTTATACATACAAGCTGGGGTACAGGCCAGAGGTGTGGGGCGGCGAGAGGGTTCACCGGAGACAGAGCGGGTAGCAGAACAGGCAGATCAGAACTACACTGCTGAGGGGAGCAGCGGGCGAGGCAGGAGAGGTCTGCCGCGCCATGTGGGATTCTCCCCGGCCAGGCGTCGAACTCGCTTCACTGCTGCCGACAGCTCCACAGCGCAGCGCTTAACCGCTGCGCCACCGGGGAGGCCCTGTTTTGTTTGGGTTTTATCTGACTCCTTGTTTATCTATATTCCACATATAAGTGACACCATCCAGTATTTATCTTTCTTCTTCTGATTCATTTTGCTTAGCAAAATCCTCTCCACTTCCATCCATGTTGTCACAAATGGCATGAGTTTATTTAAAGACGTGTGCATCTTTCTAGTACACTCTTTTTCATTGGGCACTTAAGTTTCTTTCCATTGTTTGGCTTTTGTAATGAACATAGGAGTGTGCGTATTTCTTTCAATTAGTGTTTTGACATTCTTCAGGTAGATACTTATGGTCATGTGGTAGATCTATTTGTAGCATTTTGAGAAACCTCCACACTGTTTCCCGAAGGAACTGGCCCAGTCTACATCCCCACCAAAAGGGCACAAGGCCTCCTTTCCCTCCATACTTTACCAACTCTTGTTGGTTTTGGTCTTTTTGAGATAGACCATTCTCAGAGGTGTGAGATGATATCTCATTGTGGTTTCAATTGCATTTTCCAGATGATAAGTGATGAGAACATTTTTTTTCATATGCCTGTGGGCCATCTGTATGTCTTCTTTGGACAAGTGAACATCTTTTAATGAAACATAAAATATGAAATCACTGATAGAATAATACAGACTCTTAGAAATAAAGCTGCGGGCTGTAGCTTTAGAACTAAAGATCGGGGCAGCTTACTATGCTAACCCTGTGTGAGACTTTAAATATCACCCAGTGATGAAAGAGTTAAGGGCAAGGACATGCTTTTGAAACTTGTGAACCTGGGTAAGTTATTTAACTTCTCTGTGCAGAAAATTGATTATCTCATAAGTGGGGATAATAATAACACTTGCCACAAAAATCACATGATAGGAAGACTAAATGAGTTCATTCATGAAAAATGCTTCATACAAAGTCCAGTAACAGGCAGTGCAGTTATTTTAATGAGGGCATCCAACTAACTCAAGTCAAAAAACAGAATTATCCCTCCCAATCCTGTTTTCCCGGCAAGTTTTTCCTTTTAAGCAACAGATTATTATGAATGCTCATAACATAATTAATATTTGAGTCTCAGGGTATGTATTTGCTTCTGGAAACTGGATTCATAATCACTTCCTCCTCTCTTTTGGCATTGTTGTGTTAACTCCTCAGGTCAAAAGCCCATTGATAAATTTCTGGACAATTATATTAGTCTTAAGTCAAAGTCTGGCAGCTGAATTTTTGGCATGTGTTTTTAAAATTATTATCATAACTTGACAGAAAAAAAATGTAGCACCTGTTATTGAAACGGAAATATGTGTGTTTGCTTTAGCTGAGGAATTCAAACAGAATTACTAAAGAATTAAAAATCTTCAGAAGTAGATGTAGATGGAACTAGTAGACAGTGATGATATATTTGCAAGGCTTAAGACTCTAGCATCCTTTTGGTTTTGAAATCAGATCCTTATTTTAAAGAGACAGAACCAAGTTACCCAGAACCTACAAAGTCAGAAACAGAGAAAAACTTGTCTGTTGTTCATTTTATATTATGGAGTCCAAGGTTAATTATTGAAATGTTGCCATTGGTTGGGGAGATGTAGCCGTTCCTCCCATCCTTTCCCCCTAGCCTGGCTGAGGGGGCTTAGGAGAGAATCATGGTGGAGGGAATAAGGATTCGGAGGGTAGCTGTATTATGAGAAAAATCATGTCATTCAAAGAGGTCACCAGGAAATCATTTCCCAAGGAGGGCCCTCGTCTTTGAAATCCTTTCTCACTCCTGGTCTAACAAAGCCCTAGTTCATTGAACCTCAAAGGACGACCTTAAGCAGCTGGTTTTGGCTGGCCAGCTTTGATGGCTGGGGTGTTTGAACTGCAGGGGGGTGTTAAAATGGTCTATTTCAGTTTAATTATTTGTGTATCTGCACAGGATCCCTCTCAAGGAAAAATGGGCTTTATCCTGTGGGAAATGAGTATCTCTCTGTAACATAGGCTCTTAGGCAAAATAAAATCACCTTTTCAGGATTCAAGTTGATGTTTGGGTGAATTACTTCACCCTGTAAATTGGTTCTTCTGTGGTCTCTTTGGTGAGTGAGAAGTAGCTGCACTTTTCACATTTCTGTGCCTTTTCATTTCTGCAACCTAGAAGACCCCTCCACACCTTTCCACTTTGCTAAATCCTGCTCTTTCTCTAAAGATTACCTCCTGTGACATCCACAAATCATTTACTTTCAAAATTCAAGGAGTAGGGCTTTAACATTCCTTTGGTGTCTTGGGAAGGAACAGAAGGACCTCTGAGAAAAGACTTGAGAACATATCATAGGATGCAATTTCCCTATTGTAGCTTCTTTGCCATTTAGTTCTTTGGACCTTTTACTTATGGACTGAAATGCAGGTAGATTTTATTCCTGTTGGTGCAACAGCTACCTGGGGACCAGGAGGCAACACCACAACACCATCATTTCCAGGGTAAAACAGCAGAAGGCTAGAAAGTGGTTACCTCCACCACAGCATTGTTGGACAACTGTCTCATCCAAGACAAACTTCCTCCTGGCTTCTTGATGTGTGAAAGAAGCAAGTGTTTATGTGTTAAAGTGCTGTCTTCTGTTGCTTGGAGCAGAAAGAAAGCATCTTCAGTTGATACACTATTATTTTTTTTAAAACTGGAGGGAACTGTGGGTGTAAGTCCGAATGCCTTATAAAAAATGAATGGAAAATGAAAAAATGTGCACATTTGTAAACTATTGATAAGAGTTATTTCCTGGAATGTCATAAAATAAGTTTCAACTGCCAAATTCAAGGATTTGTAGTGTGGAATTCAGTTCCTCATTTTTGAAGGTAAGAGGACTCCCATCTGCTGAGTCCAGAGGCATGAGAACACTATCGCCTCTGTGTTTCTGCATCATTATTTCCCTGCCTTCTCTCTAGGGTTGTCTGTCAAGGATCTGATGGCTTTCCTGTGGGGTGGTTTGACGAGGAGGGGACTTTATTTTCTCCAGTGTCTATATTGACCTGTATGAACTGCCTTAAGGAAGTGCTGTGTCTGTGGACAAAGGGACACTCCTATAGCAGGTGACTGTGACAGCATGGAGTAAGCTTTGAATTGGAATCATCAGGAAAGGATGTGCATTCACTTTCCCTTATTCCTTCAATAGGGTTCCAGAAAAATGTGAGTGCTGGCTAGACTGTTCAGTTGTTTTCACTCTTACTCGTGCCCCTCCTCATCCTTCGGGAGGAGTGACAAATATGGCTGGAAATAGAGACTATCTATTTTTGTAACAGATGGTTGGAATCATCGGCCAGAGTCCTTGATGGTACCCCATTGCTCACTAATGTTGCAACAAGCACTCCCCACAACTGACCCCATCTCCACATGGAGCGCGCAGAGACCTGGACACATCACCAGTCTCCCGAGGTCTGCGGGGAGGCCAGGCGGGTTTATGGCTGGCTGGGTGGAGACTTTGGTTCTACTTGGGTCATTGATAATAAAGACACTACATTGGGTCCCATTTGACTACTGAAGCATAAATTAGTTCTGGGTGTTAGGGAAACTTTAATGTCAGGACCCCTGGGTTCAAATATATCTACTTAATGCATCTGGCAAGTCATCTAGCCTCCTGAGCCCCAGTTTCTCCAACTGAAGTGATGATAACTGCCTTACAGACATATGGCCACAGTAAGGACCGAAAGAGATTTTTGTCAAATTCCACCTGGGCAGGTCTATACTAGTTTACTGAAACCATGTGAGCTGAGAGGTAACTTAAGACAGGGATTATTTACCTTTTAAAATAAAATCATCTGGTTGAAAGTGTAAAAAAGAAAATCAGTGAAGGTTCTAGATTGGTATCTATTAGGAAAGGGAGTTTCTTGGATTGCGTATCATTGTTCCTCTATAAACATAGCTACTGCTCACTGAGAACTTTCTCTGTGTCAAACACTTTGCCAACATTGTCGTGTTGACCCTCACAACCCATCTCTGAATTTGGTGCTGGCAAAATTTGCCATGTCACTTTATAGGTGAGAAAATTGAAGCTTGGAGAATTGAAGTAGTAGGTGGTTGGGCTGTGGTTGGAACTTGCACCTGTGTGACCCCAGAGGCAGTGCTTGCAACCGCTGCTCTCGTCTGCAGGAACAGAGAAAAATTCGCTTCCACCCATCCTCTCCTGTGACCGCACATCTCCAACACTGCGTGTGAGTGGGGGCAGGCGAGCTTTCCCGTAAGCAGGGGATTCAAACCCGAGTCTGCCAACCGCCTCCCCTGCCATCTGCAACACTGAACGGTGTCCCCTTTCCTTCTGGGTTCTGTGTGACTTGTCTGCATGGGAAGGTGCTGCAGGCCCTGTGGCTAGTCGGAGGACAGTGAGATGGGCCATCTGGGTATGGACGGACCCCCACCCATTGTCAGGACTACTGGACTCCTCTCAGAGGGCTGCCCACAAGCGAAGGAAACCCTGGTTTCATTTGAATGCTGGCCTGTTGTCTCCCAAGGTGTCCCCCTCTGCTGAGTGCAATACCTCCTCAGGGGCAAAGTTCTGTCGAATAAGCAAGTTGAGTGTCAAGGCAGCTGTCCAGCTCCAAACAGTCCATCTAGTCAGAATCTGACCTCTTGGGAGTGGGGGCTTCAGGGGTTATTGTTACTGTGCCCTGTCCTGCCTCTCTCTTCACAAGGCCAGGCGGGTTCCCGTGAAAAAAAATCACCGCGTTGGCGCTGGCTGTCATTTCTACCAGCATTTTTTCTGATACTGGCTGCAGAAGCCAAATGGTAAGATGTGTTCATACTGAAGGGCCCCTAGCAGGCTGTGGCAGGGGGAGCATGGGGTGGGGGAGGGGTGGAGCTGAAGACACTGTAAGGGAGGGGCGGGGCACAGATGCCAGGACGGCGCTGGACTGTTGCGGCTGGACACTGTGGACCTGGCAGGGAAGGATCTGCGAGAATATGGAGGATCAGTGTGCTCTGTGTGACTGCGTGTTCCCTTATCACATTCTCTTTGCAGTGACATGGCGCTACAAGGGATTATGCTATATAAAATAAGTCAGGAGAAAGATAAATGGTGTCATTTATGAGGAATATAGAGAAATCAAGTAAATGGTCAAAGACAAGTTTTAAAACCAACCCTTCAAAGCTGACCATAGATCTGAGGCCTCTAGAGGGAAGAGGAGGGGAGGAGGGATAAGAAAGGGGAGGAAGGAGGAGAAGAGCAATAAGAGGACTACTGTGGAGGACTATGAGTGCTTTGATGGAAAGAGAACTATGGTGATCACACCCGAGGGGAGAAACCTTATACCCCCAAATACTGACAAGGATGTAAAATA
Source organism: Scalopus aquaticus (assembly GCA_004024925.1). Classification (NCBI taxonomy): domain Eukaryota; kingdom Metazoa; phylum Chordata; class Mammalia; order Eulipotyphla; family Talpidae; genus Scalopus; species Scalopus aquaticus. The sequence continues at coordinate 44,530 of PVIJ01012794.1, forward strand.
GTGGTACTTCATTCATAAAAATAATGATAATAAAAGGGAGCTCAGATCCCAGAGTTCATCTGATCAACTGAGCCCCTTTTACTGTGACCCCTCTTTTCTATTTCTCCTGAAGTCCTGATTTTGAACTCGGTGTCTTAGTTAAGGTCTGAGTTCATTACATTGGTAATTGAGAAGAAACCAATATCAATTCCCAGATGTTCATTCATTTATGAGGAACTATTGATCTGATCCAGAGCATATCATATAAAGGATCGTGCTGGAGGCTGCGGGGTGGGGAACCACTCGCAGCCTGTGCCCTCCACGGGCAGTGCTGCTCGCGGGCCCAGGGCTGCCAGCAGATGGACTTGGTGCCATCAGCAGCTTTGGAGACTAGAGCCAGAGAGGACTTACAAGGTAGCAGGAGATTCTTTTCAACTGGGAGCTGGTTGCATTTGAATCAGGGGTTAAGGTGGATGTAGGATCAGGCACAGGGACTGTGGATGCAAGAAAAGGGGGTGCTCTTCCATAGAGACAGCGGGGTAACAGTTGTAAAGGGACAGTAACAGAATGGCAGCATATTGAAGCAGAGAAGTAAGGTACAACTGGAGACAGGATGAGTCCTTGAATTCTGAGTTGTGAGTAATGCGGTCAGACTAGGTTTCGGTAAATTAATCTGGCAGGAACATTAGTTTAAAAAGAGACTGGGGTCAGGGAGATGTGGTCAAAATGTGTCCATTCATTCTACTTATTATTCTTATTCCAGTTCTCAATTTTGTGTGTTTTTACATAGCCCTAGTGCCCCTCAAAGTAAACCATTCAGAATCAGCCATACTTACTCTTCAGCAGTTGCTTATACAAATTATTTTTTTGTTGTTTATATTTAATATTTGTTTATATATATTTTACATCAGTGTTCATTTTTGTACAATTTTTTTCTCCTCTCAGGTGTAGTCCCCATAAAATTCCCACCACCAAATAGAAGCATGTTTTTGTGATTTGGCTCAATTCCTTATGAATGAATTTATATATATATAATTGACCTTTCTTGTCATGTCCTAACTTTTGAAAAAATGAACAATTGAAAGAAAATAGCATTTCTGTATTTGAGGAATTCCTAGCAATGCTGTCATCAGCCACTGGGTTAGATGGTCATGTTCTTGTGCTACTCCTTAGCTATTGCCACCTCTTTGTGCTGAGTGGGGATTTAGCAATGGTGGAAGTTTCTTTCAACCTTCCTGAATTTTCTATGTGTGTGATTTCCCTCTTATGATAACATTGGTCTCACCAGAATATCCCAGGATAATCTCCCCATCTCAACATTAACTTAATTACATCTGCAAATTCCCTTTACTATGTAAAGTAATACAGTCACAGTTTCTGGGGATTAGGATGAGGATATTTTGGGGAGACTTACAGCTTACCACTATACTTAATGCTAATTATTAGGATGGAAAAGAAAACAACCACTCTGTACATTGGACAAATTTCTCTATTAATTGTATAAACCATGAGGATGTGATTATAAAGGAAATAATTAGTTCGTCCTATGAAGTTTTTTTCAAGGCTTTGAAGAGTACAAGAAATTTAAGTTGAAAACATCAATGTGTAAGATTTTGCTGAGTGAACAGGAAAAAGGTATATCAGATGAAGCTTCAGTACTATCAAAGGAGATAGGAAAATAATCAGAAAATACAGGAATCGCTCAAATTGCCGAATGTGGTTTTAGCATCTGGTGTGTGGGGGGCAGATGGAGTGAGTTAGCTTAGTGGTGGAGTGGTGGTTATAGAGAGAAAGAAAAGAACTCAAAGTCTTAACTATGACATGGGAATCCCCATGCTGTCTGATGTAGCTCCTTCAACACTGCTCTGATTTCTGGATGACTTTCATTATTTTTTTTTTTTACAACTAGTACTGTTATCTTGAAACGTGACGATGGGAAGAGCAGTGGGAGTGAGTCCTATCTTTGTGACCTTAGCGTTATTAGTGACACTACTAATTTAGTCTTTTCAAAGATGTTTCATAGCAACATTGTGCTTTATCACTGAGAAACTGTGGAAACTCTTTCTCTGGAATTGTTTGCCGTTGAGTACAACAGGAACCCTATTTTTCAAAGCAGTGTGGACAACACAAAAAAGAGCGAGCATGCAAAGATAAGGGGAGAAATGTCTTGAGACACCTCCTCCCTTCATAGTCATAGAAAAATGATAAGTAAGTGAATTTTGGATAACAGATAGGAAGTTAATCATCTTTGTAGGGAGTGATGTTCCAAGAACAGATTTTTTTACGGGGAAAGCTGAACCAATGGCCCCTCAGGTGGTACAGGGATAAAATGTTCTCCTTTTTAGCATTTTTTAAAGTTTTTTTATTATTATTATTGTTTATATCTTTTACACTATTGTGTATTCCCCATAGGTTACCCACCACCAATTCACGGACACATGCACCCCTATGTTTATGGCAGCACTATTTACAATAGCTAAGATATGGAAACAACCCAGATGCTCAAAAATAGATGATTGGATCAAGAAGATGTGGGACATATACACAATGGAATACTATTCAGCAATCAAAAAGATAAACACATGCAATTCACAGCAACATGGATGGAGCTAGAAGGGATCGTGCTCAGCGAAATTAGCATTCTTTTGTTGTTGAAATCGCTTGTCTTCCTTGCCTGTTCCAACAATTTCCACTACCAGCTCCCTTTCCCCCAAGATTTGAACTCTAGCTGCCTACACCTGCAGCTGAGTGCTGCAGGCTCTACTTGACAGACAATACCATAGAGCAGCAGGTGGTTGTGGGGACTGTCTGATGACCAAGAAGCCCCAATAGCCAGTCACATGGGTGTGGGGAATTTTATCCTCTGGCCCTGGCTCATTGATTGATTTCTACATGTTGACATCTATCCTTGCTGATCTCTGTCTGCTCCCATTGCATTTTACCATGGGACTCTGCTCCCCAGAATCCTGTTGCAAAGCCCCACCTCACTAGACACACCAATACATCCATATTTTCCAAAATTACCTTTCATGATCCTGTATTACTTTGGAATCAGAAATAGTATTAACATTATTTTTTTAATTCTTTAGGAAGAGACCTTAGTAGCCTCTTAAATAGTTACAACAATGTTATTTTTGAAAATAAAATCTGTTTCAGGGCCTCTCTGGTGGAGCAAGGGGTTAAGTCTCAGACTATGAAGCTATCCAGAGCCACTGCAGCACGAGTTCAATCCCCAGCCAGGGAGCTTCCCACATGGCGCAGCAGACCTCTCCTGCCTCACCTGCTGCTCCCCTCAGCAGTGTACTTCAGTAGATTTATCTGTTCTGTTACCCACTTTGTTTTTGGTGACTCCTCTCACCACTCCACACCTCTGGCCTACACCTCAGTTCTTGTATGCATAAATAAATAAATCTTTAAAAAGAAAGAAAGAAAGAAAGAAAGAAAGAAAGAGAGAAAGAAAGAGAGAGAGAGAGAGAGAGAGAGAGAGAGAGA
>PVIJ01012795.1:0-47999 GCA_004024925.1 Scalopus aquaticus
GGGGGCGGGGGGGAGGGGAGGATAAGGGCACAAAATGGAAGAGAGGAGAATACAGGGGACCATGGAGATGGATCACAGGTGAATTGGTGGTGGCTGCCCAAGGGGAATACAAAATGTAAAAGACATAAATAACAATTAAAAAAAAGAATAAATAAAATAAAATAGAATAAAATAAAATAAAATAAAAACAAGGGAAAGATTGAAAATACTGGTTAACTGGATCCCATCTGATGTAAGGAGACATCAGTTTTTCAGGGGAGATAATCTGAATTATAAAACAAATAAATCTCATAGTCTTTTAGAGAAAAAACATTTAAGTTCACAATGAGCTGTGCTATAAGAAATATGTAATGAAAAGATATATGTTCCTTAGAAGCAACTCCTTAATCAAAAACTCTTATATCTAGACACCCAATTAAAGTTAAAGATATTATACCATAAACTTATGATGTTATTTAACAGAATGGAGAAACAATGAAATCTAGATAATGAGTTTTACAGTATTTAATTTGATTCAGAAATGAAGCCTAGAAATGTAAATAAATGGTTTTTGGGTCCCTTAAATATCCCCCACCCAAACCCTCACCACATTAGTGACATCAAATCTACAGAAGCTAGTCAACATAGTGGGCCAGAGCTAGTAGCATAGAGTCTGGAACCAAATAGCCTGAGTTCAGAACTCATTTGTTAGAAATATTAATGGATACAATGCCAGCACAGAGGCTGTGGATGTCAAAAGGTAAGGTATCTGAGAGGCTAGAGTGAAGAGCAAGAAAAATTTCCATTGTAAATTGTATTTTCAGCTGACTGAGAGTTCAAAGTTATTTGTCTAATATATTAACCACTAAAAGATTGCTTAGAGAAAGAATGAATAATGTATGGCTCTACAACTAGACTTCCTGATTTTACTTTGAAAAATATATACTGTTCTGCTTTAGGGTACCCAGTGAATCTAAATGTGAACATTCTCATTATAAATCTCATTTACCTTCTGATTTTTAACTAGTGTTTCTATGATGTGTCATAAGCTTCCCATTTGGTTAAGACAATTGGGCTGGCTGTAACAAATTTTAATCGAATTTTTGACCTTTAGGATCCAGTTTGGCCAAACTGATATCTGATTAGGAGTATTTTCAGTAGACTTATTAGTCTTGCTTATTATTTTAAGATTGCAGAGTCATGTTGAATAAGGAGATTATCTTCAGTCTTTTGGCAAGTATATACAATGTGAGTTAATTGCACCCAGAAGCAATGGAAGAAAAACACATTGATTAGATATTTTAAATACCGTTATCCTTGCCTATATGTAAGTAGTTAAAAAAAAAAAAACCAAAAAAAGAAAACAAATGTCTAGTCCTTTGATTCCAGAATCATCAGTGCTGAGGAGTTTTTATGGTGAAAAACAGCAGCTGTGAGCTTTACTTTCTTTCTTTCTTTCTATATATGTTTCCTAATAGAATCTACTGATAGTTGGGCTGAACAAACAGCTGAAGTCAGTTAACTTCATGTTCTTTTACCCCTCCCAGTCCCTGTCCCCTGCAACAGTTGCCACCTTGGTTCTGGTTTGTCATTGGCTATCTAGTCCATATCCTTACCTGTCTTTGCTTAAGTTGTTCTTTCCTTGGAAAACTTTCTATCCCATCCCTTCTGTCTATGGAAATTCCATTCCATGCTCCCATAATACAAAGCTCACTCCTTAGGGCATCTATTAGAACATCTATTATAGGTCCTGCCTGCTGACTTTCCTGAGCCCTGCTGGGACAAAAACTGCATCTCATTCATCTCTGTATCCCCAGCAGCCTATATGCTTTGCATATAGTCAATATTTAATACATATTTGTTGAATTAATTCTTTTTATGGCACACAAATGTTGGAATATTCTTCCACTAGCACCCCATTTCTCACTTTACTGCTCCAGAAACTAAAGTTTATTTCCCATAGTTGTGCCCCTCTGTATAAAGGGATGGTAACACCAACAGTAAACTCATAAAGAAGCAGCATCATAAAACACAGAAGGCAGTAATTAGATTCAGATACAGGAAATTAGTATTCCCTGAGAAAAAAACAGGATTATGTTCCCAGTTTTGAGCAGGATTGCTTAAAATCCCTCTAATCTACCTCGAATGGTGCAGGAACTTATAACACTGTCTTTGTCTCTATTGTGCTATTATTTCTCACACAGTAGGAAAGGCTTAGTAACTCAAGGCCTGGTGATAAAGTAGACTGGAAGGATTTTAGAGAATAATGGATGTGAGCATACTCAAATAAAAACATGTGACTGAAACTAACAATGCTCGTGAAACATCAAGAAAAAGAAAGCAATCACAACAGCAAGACTTTCCAGGTAAATGACATCTAAAAGACAAGCCAATGCATCCAGGAGGAGAGAAGGGACTTTGCCTGACACACAGCATATGCTTCAACATAGTATTTGCAGCAGTATCTGTGTTCCAGAGAATTGTCTAAAGTTCTGAAGTCTGGGGGAAACAAAACAATAAGGAGCTGATATCTTCACTGGTATAGATGATCTTGAGCAATTCTGTGAACATTTACTACTTGAACATGGTAGTATTCTAGGCCTCCTTCAATACCTACAAAATAAAGTCTGTTAATTGCAGAGGAAAAAAATAGAATCCACAATAAATGACCAAAAAAAATCAATAGTCACAATCTAATTAATGCATTGATTTTCAAGAATATGTAGTTAATGAACGAAACAAAATTCTGGAGCAAAGCAGAAAGGCCCATCCACAAAGCCCCTATTTCTCTAACTTCACTACCATCCACCAAAGATTTATTGGTGAATTAAAAAATTCTGAGAATTTCCAGTGATCCTGCAGATGGAGAAAAGAAAACTAAGTGGGAAGATGATTATTTTCTTTCAAAATGAAATGAATACAATTTACTGGGAAAAACTGGTGATGCCAGGGAAAAAAACAGAGCTGATTCTTTAAGAAGAGTGGAGGAAGACTAGCAGGACACACAGATCAAAAGTCAAGGGGGATCTTCACCAGAAAAGCACAGGCCCTCTGACCAAGGAATTGACATGGAACAAGACACTGCACAATATCTCTGGGGAAGGAGCAGAGTCTAGATATCCAGATTGCACTTGATCTAAGTCTCCCATCTCTATGTCATTCTGATAGGGGCTGGGGAGAAAGGGAAGGACACAAAAGCTAGTTTAGGAATCTGCACGTACACACTATATGATAGTGATCTGTTTCCTTTAAGCTAAAACTCTTATTTTGAACTGAGATTCCTGCCCGATGATGCCTGAATGACTGCTAGACATTGACATCATCAGATGTACCAGGATCAAGATAACCGGGAAGCTGAATGCAAGTTCTGGGGGCTGAACATGACAAATACCAAAAACATCAATGGTAATGGACTGTTTTGATGAGCTGTTTTCTTATGACTGTCTTAGTGTAACTCATTATAAAAAGACCAGCTCAAGATGAGATGGCAGAACAGTCTCTCCATTCTCTCAGGTCAATGACCAGTGATCTGAAAATTAAAAGCGCTTATAGATCCAATTCCTGTCTCTGCTTATTGACTTTCTGGTAGTGACAAGCAGCAGAACCCAGACCTATTCCCAGTAAAAATTCCTTCAGGCTAAGAAAAGAAATGTAAATTCTTTCAAAATTCTCAGCCTTCAGTTCACATCAAAAAACAAGAAAGATTTCAAAAAAACAACTTATATCCCACCTCAAAGAACTGGAAAAAGAACAGAAAAAGAACCCGAAAGCCAGCAAAAGGAAGGAAATAATAAAAATCAAAGCAGAAATAAATGAAATAGAAGTTAAAAAAACAATCCAAAAGATCAATGAAACCAAAAGCTGGTTCTTTGAAAAAATAAAACAACATAGACAAACTTCTAGCCAGGCTCACAAAGAGAAAAATGGGAAAAAGCGCAAATAAATAGAATCATAAATGAAAGAGGAGAAATTACAACAGACACAGCAGAAATCAAAAGAATAATCAGACACTACTATGAACAGTTATATGCAAACAAGTTCAACAACCTAGAAGAGATGGACAAATTCCTAGAACTATACAAACATCCTAAGCTATATCAAGAAGAAATAGAACACCTAAACAGACCAATTACAAGCAGTGAAATTGAAACAGTAATCAAAACCCTCCCCCAAAACAAAAGCCCAGGACCAGATGGTTTCACAAACGAATTCTACCAAACATTCAGAAATGAGCTAGTGCCTGTCTTACACAAACTCTTCAAAAAATCGAGAAGGAAGGAATACTTCCAAATACATTTTATGAAGCCAACGTTACATTAATACCAAAACCGAACAAGGACAATACAAAAAAGAAAACTACAGGCCAATATCTCTAATGAACACTGATGCAAAAATCCTCAATAAAATCTTAGCTAATAGAATCCAACAATGCATCAAAAAGATAATTTACCACGACCAAGTGGGATTTATTCCAGGAGCACAAGTTTGGTTCAACATCAGAAAATCAATTAATGTAATGCAACACATCAACAAAAAGAAAAATAAAAACCACATGATCATATCAATAGATGCCGAGAAAGCATTCAACAAAGTCCAACACCCATTTATTATGAAAGTCCTCCATTCTAGGGATAGAAGGAACATACATCAACATGATAAAGGTCATATATGACAAATCCACAGCCAATATCATCCTCAACGGTGAAAAGCTAAAAGCCTTTCCCCTGAAATCTGGAACAAGACAAGGATATCCACTGTCACCACTGCTCTTCAATATAATACTGGAAGTCCTAGCCAGAGCAATAAGATAAGAGAAAGGAACACAAGGAATCCAGATAGGGAAAGAAGAAGTAAAGCTTTCACTATTTGCTGATGACATGATAATATATAGAGAGAACCCTAAAAACTCCACAGAAAAACTAATAAAATAATCAACCAATTTAGTAAAGTAGCGGGATACAAAATCAACACACAAAAGTCTGTAGCTTTCCTATGTGCAAATAATCAATCTGAAGAAGAGGAAATCAAGAAACCACCCCTTTTACAATTGAAAAAAAATAAAATAAAATACTTGGGAATAAACCTAACAAAAGAAGCAAAAGGCCTATACAAAGAAAAGTATAAAACATTATCAAAAGAAATAGAAGAAGACACAAAGAAATGGAAAGACATCCCCTGCTCATGGATTGGAAGAATTAACATTATCAAAATGGCCATACTACCGAAAGTAATTTATAGATTCAACGCTATTCCAATCAAAATCTCAATGACATGCTTCAAAGAGATAGAATGAATAATGATGAAGTTCATTTGGAATCACAAAAAACTTCGAATAGCCAAAGCCCTCCTAATCAAAAAGGAGAATGTAGGTATCACACCCCCCACCCAAGACTTCAAACTGTACTACAAAGCCATAATAATTAAGACTGAATGGTACTGGAACAAAAATAGACACACAGATCAATGGAATTGAATAGAGAACCCAGAAATCAACCCACATACATATGGACAATTAATCTTTGATAAAGGTGCAAAGAATATTCAGTGGAACAAGGACAATTTGTTCAGCAAATGGCGCTGGGAAAACTGGACGACTACATGCAGAAAAATGAAACTAGACTACTTCCTCACACCATGCATGAAAACCAATTCAAAATGGATAAGAGACTTGGACATAAGACCTGAAACCATAAAATATATAGAAGAAAACATATGCAAAACAATACATGACATCTACCTTAATAACATTTTTAAAGACACATCCCCCAAAGGAAGGATAGTGAAGGAAAAGATAAATAGCTGGGACTACATCAAATTAAAAAGCTTCTGTACAGCAAAAGAAATATTAATCAAAACAAAGAAACAGCCTACAGACTGGAAAAGATTTTTTCAGTCCATACAACAGACAAGGGACTGATCACAAAAATCTACAAAGAACTCACATGACTCAACAAAAACAAAGCAAAAAATCTACTAAAAAAAATGGGCAGAAGAACTTAACAGACACTTCTCTAAAGAAGAAATGCAAATGGCCAATAGGCATATGAAAAAATGTTCACCATCCCTCATCATCAGGGAAATGCAAATAAAAAACACAATGAGATACCACCTTACACCAGCAAGAAACAGGGAACAACAAATGTTGGCGAGGATGTGGAGAAAAAGAAACTCTCCTACACTGCTGGTGGGAAAGCAAATTGGTCCAACCACTGTGGAAAGCTCTATGGTGGTTCCTCAAGTTGCTAAAAATGGAGCCTCCATACGACCCAGTAATACCACTTCTGGGAATCTACCCAAAGGTTACAACAACATTAATCCAAAAAGAGACATGCACTCGTATGTTTACTACAACATTGTTTACAATAGCTAAAATATGGAAACAACCCAGATGCCCAAAAATAGATGACTGGATCAAGAAGATGCGGTATATATACACAATGGAATAATATTCAGCATTCAAAAAAGATAAACATATGCAATTCACAGCACCAGGGATGGAGCTAGAAGGGATAATGCTCAGTGAAATAAGCCAGAAAGAAAGAGAAAAATATCGAATGGTTTCACTTATAACCAGATATAGGTGAACGAAACAAGAAAGAGACATCCAGCAAGGGAGGGGGAGGATAAGGGCTCAAAAGGGATAGAAAAGAACACAAGGGACTATGGTGATGGTTCGCAGGTAAATTGGTGGTGGGTAACCTATGGGGAATACACAATAATGTAAAAAATATGAATAATAAAAAGAAATAAAATAAAATTCTCAGCCTTCAGAGGGAAAAAAGTCTCCAGTACTGTAGGAACAGAGTTAAGTAATCACTCCCACTGTATCTGCCCAGAGTCCCCAAGTACATCAAAATGGAGTAGCTAACATATTACACACTGTATTCAGATTTTCCAGAAATACATAAACAATAAGGACTGTGTGTGTGTATATATGTGTGGAGAGAAGAGACAGGAGAGAGAAAAACTTTTAAGCAATCAATGAAGGGGTTCAAGGTATTCGCTCACATTATTCTGGGAGTTGGGAAATCAAAATCCACAGAGCAGTCTGGCAGGGTGGAAATTCATCCACAAGTTAATGTCTTGAATCCAAAGGTGGTCTGAAGACAGAATGCCTTCCCTATTGGGGGACCTCAGTCTTTTTTATCTAAAAACCCACCAGTTTTAACCAAAATCCCTTTTAAGTAATTAAATATTAATTGTATCTACATAAAAATACTCTTCACAGCAACATCTTAACTGTCATTTAACCAAATAACCAGACACCACCATCTAGCCAAGTTGACACAAAAAATTAATCATTACACACACACACACACACACACACACAGAGTCACTGTTGTCATTGTTAATAATCATATGTTATGTTAATATGTTGTCATATATTAATAGTAAGTTAACATTCGTTTCATGTATTGGGCTCTGGTTTTTACATTTCACAGGTATTTACTGATTTAATTCCCATAGCAATCTTACGAGGTAAATTCACTTTATTATCCTAGTTAACAGATTAGGAAATAGAGGCAGAGTACCTAAGTAACTTTTTCATAGCTACATGACAACATAAGTGATTAAGTTAGTATTAAAATTGGGAGTGTTTGTTCAAAACTCATGCATTTAACTACTGAACTAGAAGAAAATGTAACTCAGGAAACAGAATTTCCTCAATTACTTCACACTAAGAACATGAATTCAATAAAATAAGAGCATAGTAATAAGAAATAAATCAATTAAATGAGATTGAAAGGGAAATTATTAGTCAGTGGAGAACAAATTGGGAACTATGCAATGTAATCTGTAAAGAATAAGTAAATTAGAAACAGCAAGATACGGAATAGACAAAAGCAAATTACTGACATAAAGAAGGAGTGGAGATCATCTAAGTGAATACAGATGAAAAGGGCAAAGAATAAAGCAATTTGGAAGAATATTATAGACATGGGATATAATATAAATTATAATATATAATTATATATATAGTACATAATCACATATATGTTATAAAGTATGTTATGATCCAAAGAAAAAGACCATAATATCCTTGAAGTGTAAACTCTACTACAAGATATGTTCAAAGATATATTTAGTAAAAGTTTCCTAATACACTAAAGTGAAGAAAGGATAATCTGCACAACAAAAACAGTACATGATACTCCAAGAAAATTAGATTAAGATGATCAGCAAGATAGATTGTTCTGTTAGGTATCTCCTAACAGAACTAATGAAAATCAAGGATTAGGACAGGATTCCCAGATATTTAAGCAAAAAAAAAAACCATCTACAGGTAGAGAAAAAAAACTTCCCAACTCAGAATTCTCCATGACACTCAATTCCACAACACAATGAAGCAATGTCCATAAAGTAATCAAGTAGATAAATCATTTTTTATGTCTGTAAATTAAAAACCTGGAAAATGTACAAAGAAAAATTATCATTATTGATTTTCTCATAGCCAAGAATGAACCTTAATGAAAGTTAATATAAAAAGATTATAATTTATTAAGATGTCACTTGAGCATAGAAACCACTGACAGATATTCACTAGCACAAAAGAACCCAAGGGATACAGTATATACGCTTTCTTCGTAAGAAAGAAAAATTTCCCTGACAATGATATCCGGTCAAATAAGAGATGATTTTTAAAAAACTCAAGAATGGCAAAACTAGGTTAAAAGACCGATGGTGAACAATGAATCTGTTTAACTATAGTATGAATAGTAGACAACTAATGAAAGTATGGCAAACTGAAAGTGAATGTTATAAATCAAATAGTGTTGAAATAATCGCATAACTGTAAAAACAGGGATGTTAGGGGCAGTTTAAACATTAAGAGTAATGTCCTCATGGTTCAAAATAGGAATTATAGGGCCTCCCTGGTGGAACAAGGGGTTAAATGTCAGCACTATGAAGCTATCAGCAGCCAATGCAGCATGAGTTCCATCCCTTGGCCAGGAAGGTGCCCACATGGCGCAGCAGACCTCTTCTGTCTTGCCCGCTGCTCCCGTCAGCAGTGTTTTTCAGTCAATCTGCCTGTTCTGCACCCCAATCTGTCTCCTCTCACCCCCAAACCTCTTGCTTACGCCCCAGCTCTTGTATGCATAAATAAATAAATCTTTTTTTAAAAATAGGAATTATAGATACTAAGTCTTTTTAAAAAAATACATTCTAGCCTTTTAATTTTTTCCCCTAAATCTTGTTTTATTAATAATGAATTTTTGTAGGAAAATTATCTTGTGATAGAGAAATATTTTTCACATTTTTTTTGTTTTTTTTTTTTCCTCATGTCAAGTAAAATACAAGTAACTATCTTTCATTACAAGTATTTCCTAGGGTCTTATCCTTTTTTCATAACTTTTATATCTATCTATTGTGTCATTCTTTTAAAAATATAACATGCCTAGAAATATATTCACAATATTCTCTTAATAATTTGTGTGGCAATTTCTGAGTTTGGGTATTTTTTAAAATATTATTCTCTTTTTCCTGCACCACTTGATTTTTAATAGTGTGTCTTATTTTACAAAAACAATCAAGTGACTTTTCTCCCTTTAAAAATTGTAAGCAGTTGATCAAGGTGTTAATGATGGTTCATTCTTGGTTATGAATAAATCAATAATGGTAATATTTCTTTGTACTTTTTTTGCAGGTTTTTAATTTACATAAGAAATGATTTTATTAACTACTTAATTTCTTACCATTCTACCTACTCCTCATACATACGTATTTTATGAATATGTATATTTTCATCAATTTGATATTCTAGAAAAGAAAGCAAAGAAAGAGTATAAATATCTCAAAGAAAGCAAAGATTATAATTATCCCAGACCCTGGCAATGTCCAAGGAGCAAGTATGTTAGAAAGTGCTTGATCTTACTAAAATCATTACGTTAGTAATTAATGAATGACATGGGAAAAGTGGGAAATGTATTCTTTACTCAGTCTTTTATCTCATTATCATTGTTCAATTTATGAGACAGCTTTTATATTATCTTCTATGGCACATTTACAACATAAAGCATCTGAACAGAATTATAAAACTGGCTTCATTAAGCCAACAGGGAAGAAATTGTGAAATGGTTGCCTGTACTGTTACTTCAGAAACCATGTCAACAACTGAGAAAATTATCTAAAATGCCCCACTTTAGACTACATCAAACTAAAAGGTTTTTTAACAGTGGAAAAAACTATCATAAAAACAAAAATGAGTGGCAGAAAATATTGATATACCCTATGTCCGACAAGGGGCTAATATCCAATATCTACAAAAAAATCATAACTACATATAAAAACAAATAAGCAATTTAAAATGGACAGAAAAGCTAAATAGACATTTCTCCAAAGACATATAAATGACCAGTGGGCACATGAAATGCTCATTACCACTTGCATCATGGAGGCTCAAACAAAACCACAATGAGGTACAGCCTCACTCCTTTAAGAATAGCCCATATCAAAGACTAGAAATGTGGGGGGGAGATATGAAGAAAAGGGTGCCCTTGTACAATGTTGGTGGGAATGTAGACAGATCCAGTCCCTATGGAAAAGAGCACAAAGGTTTTTAAAAATTAAAAATAGATGTACTTTACTATCCAATAATGCTACTCCCAGATATCTAACCAAAAGATTCAAAAACACTAATTGAAGGAACATATGCACTCCTGTGTTCATTGAGGCACTATTAACAATAGCCCAGTTATGGAAACAACCTAAATAACCAAGGACAGGCCAATGGATTACGAAGATGTGGTATGTATACAAAATGGAAAACAACTCAGCTATGAAAAAAAAAATGAAATCTGCATCTGCAACAACATGGATGGAACTGGAGGAGGTGATGCTAAGAGAAATAAATTAGAATGAGAAAGAAAAGCACCAGGTGATTTCACTCACATGTGGACTACAGAGAAATAATACAAGGAGCAGAAAAACTAAGCCAAACATACCATAGAAATATGACTGTTGAACTGAAGCTAGCAGATGGGGTGAGTGGGGAAAGCCAAGCAAAGTGGGGAGAAAGCCCAAGAGATTATGTGGAAGATTAGGTATAGGTGCTTTTGTTTGGGGCTTGGTATTGTAACATACATTGGAAGAGATGTGAACCTATGCCTTAAATTATGCATTGTTTCAAACCATTGTTATCCCAATAAAAATAATACAATATTTTTTTTTAATTACGAAAATGCTTCATTGTGGTTGTAATTTGCATTTCCCTGATTATAAGTGATGGTCAACATTTTTTCATATAGCTGTTGGCCATTTGCTTTTCTTCTTTGGAGAAGTGTCTTTTTAGCTCTTCTGCCCTTTTTTTGACTGGATTGTTGACATTGTTTTTGTTGAGTTGTGTGAGCTCCTTGTAGATTTCAGTTACCAGTCCTTTATCGGTTGTATTATGTGCAAAGATTTTCTCCCAGTTAGTAGGGTGTCTGTTTGTTTTGATTATTTTCTCTTTTGCTGTACAGAAGCTTTTTAGTTTGATGTAGCCCAGCTCTTTATCTTTTCCTTAACTTCCTTCACTTTTTGGGATGTGTCTTTAAAGATTTTGCTGAGATATATGTCGTGTAGAGTTTTGCCTATATTTTCTTCTATAGCTTTTATGGTTTCAGGTCTTACATCCATTTTGAG
Source organism: Scalopus aquaticus (assembly GCA_004024925.1). Taxonomy (NCBI): domain Eukaryota; kingdom Metazoa; phylum Chordata; class Mammalia; order Eulipotyphla; family Talpidae; genus Scalopus; species Scalopus aquaticus. The sequence goes on from PVIJ01012795.1 coordinate 11,602, forward strand.
TTGGTTTTTGTGCATGGTGTCAGGTAGTAGTCAAGCTTCATTTTTTTGCATGTAGCAGTCCAGTTTTCCCAGCACCATTTATTAAACAAGCTAACCTTATTCCATTGCATATTCTTTGCTCCTTTGTCAAAGATTAGTTGTCCATAGATATGTGGATTTATTTCTGGGTTTTCAATTCAATTCCATTGGTCTGTGCATCTGTTTTTGTTCCAGTACCATGCTGTTTTAATTATTATGACTTTGTAGTATACATTAAAAAAACAGGTAACAACAAATGCTGGAGAGAATGTGGAGAAAAAGAAACTCTTCTACTCTGCTGGTGGGAATGCAAACTGGTCCAACCACTATGGAAAGCCATATGGCGTTTCCTCAAACTGGTAAAAGTGGAGCTTCCATAGGACCCAGCAATACCACTTTTGGTAATCTACCCAAAGAACACAAAAACATTAATCCAAAAGGCTACATGCACCCATATGTTTATTGCAGCACTATTTACAATAGCAAAGGTATGGAAACAACCCAGATGCACAAAAATAAATGACTAGATCAAGAAGATGTGGTACATATACACAATGGAATACTATTCAGCATTCAAAAAATATAAACACGTGCAATTTTCAGCAATATGGATGGAACTAGAAGGGATCATGCTCAGTGAAATAAGCCAAAAGGAAAAAGAAAAATATCCAATGGTCTCACTTACAACAGGAATATAGGGGAACCAAATACAAGAGTGACAATCAGTGAGAGGGGGGAGAACTGGGGCTCAGAACAGGGGAGAGGGGAGGACAGGGGACTGTGGTGATGATTCATGGGTGAATTGGTGGTGGGAAACCTACTGGGAATACACAGTAATGTAAAAGACATAAATAAAAATAACAATAAAGAAAATGCTTCACTCTAAGCCTGGCATTTTATGAGATGGAGTATGAATACATATTTATATTAAAATTATATTTAAATATATTATATTATATTATATCCAACAGTAAAAGGATAAACTAAAAATAACAGTGACTAGCAGGGAAAGAGTAGAGAGACAGGAGTCAAAGTTTTACTTCTTTGAAAGTATTGTTTTGAATATTTGAGCCTAAAACTATTTAGTTTACATCATTCTAAAGTTAAATTTTAAAAGCTATCCTTAAATTCAAGATCAAAATGAGCAAATGACCCTATGTGTACAAGAATCTGTATCAAACCACACAGAAGAATTTTTAAGTGATTTTAAAGCACAGTAATTAAACTGAGCACTCTAGGTTTGATATATTCTAAATGTAAAAAAAATGCAAATAAAAACTTGTAATCAGTTTCCAATAATTATGCTATTAATCATGTTGGGATTACCTATTGGGATAAAGCAAATGAGTAGTTATGTTGATGTCACTGGAACTGGAATGCTTTGGCGTGGGAAAAAAGAGGCAAAATAAAAAAGGCGAAAGAAAGATCTTAGACTCTCCAATTTGAATAAAATATCAGCATACATTCATGATTTTACACACAAACACACACACACACACACACATTTTCAGCTCTAATAATTGAAAAGGTATTGGAACCACGAACTCAGTAGCAATGTGCACCCATAATGCCCAAATTATGATCTCTAATTATCATTTCTAATTCAAAGGAAACAAGGACTCCTTAAGTGCAATAAATCTTGTCATAACAACCTGCCCCCCCCCCAAGAAAGCCATTAAAGTCTATTTAAAGCATTATCAAAAGTCGATGGAAAAAATTTGGAAAGTCACTTGCTGGCCAAGAAATGGAATACTTTGACCATCACTTACAAGGGAGCACTGCCTTCTGTCATTCTTTGAAGGATGGATTGAAATACTTCAAATATGTTTAAATTCTTAAGGTCATAATAATCCTAAATGATGGGGGAGGAGAACGGAGGACATTTGAATGTGTTATTTTACCAACACATTTTTTTTTTAATTGGTAGAGGGAAGGAATCAAACACTTGTCACATTTTCCCCCATATTAACCATGTCTTGTAGTCACTACATAGTTGAGGGGAAAATTTATCTTAATATGGAAGAAATAGTCTAGCTAATAGAATGAATGATCAAACCAGAATAACATGATTTTGAAAGTATTAGTGAATAAATGGATCTAGAAAATGGTCACCAATAGTTGCCAACATCTGAAAAGGAGAAACAACTAGATACCATGAGCTTTACAATAAATACAAAGTAGCCTATATTGAACAATCTTCTAGATTACAACAGGAAATAGAGAAACAAGTAAGAAGAAACCATTAGGAAGTAATCAGCAAACTCCAGAAGGTAGGATACTTTATCCACCAAGTAAGGAGAGAAAAACTATAAATTAAGAGAGGTTTAAGAGATATGTGAAACAATTGCCATGTATGGTCTTCACTGTATTGTGAGTTCAACTAGTAAACTGTTTGTGGGTTTATGATACAGTATGAAGAATATTTGAACACTGATTGGATATTTAGTGCTATAAGTAATTTATGCTGCTTTTAGGTAGAATAATAGCATGGTTCTGTTTTTATTTAAAAACATTTATAAGGAAGTGCCAAAATATTTACAGTTGATATGATGTCTGGAATTTGCTTCTAAATAATCTGAGTGGAGAGGAAATAGGAAAGGTTTGTAGGTAAAACTTGTGAATTGTTTTAATCAACTGAATAATTCAACTCCATTCAAATCTAGTGGATGATTTTATATACTTTTGTATATGTTTATAATTTTCCATGTTAAAAAAATCTTTTTAAGAAATAGAATATCTCATGTTGTGAAACTGGGCCTACAAAAATGAGACAGGTACATGGAGATATTAAAATCCAGGGTAATTTATAGAAGAACAACAAATGTGTAAGGAAAAATTACTGATTTTAATTAGTTGCAAATTTTATTTCCTTGGTGCTAAAAAATCAGAATTCATTGAAAGATGTAATACTAAGAGGTTCAGAAAATAGCTCCACCCAAGATATGTCACTTAATTCACTTATAAATGAGAGAAACATGTCTGCAAGGCAAACCATGAACCATGTAATTTCTGTACAGATGATATTTGTCTAATAGTTTTGTGTTGTTAATGACCTCCCAATTAGCATCTCCATTATACTTATTTTCATAATAGAGACATCTATGAATGATCTGTAGAGTCCTTTAGTGAATAAGTTTCCTGTAAACCTTAGTGCCCGTTCCCTAGTCTTCAGCAAGAAAGAGAAACGAAAAACGTCCCCTCCAACTCCTGCTCGTGGATGTGACAAGAAGGACTTAGCTTGGAATAAAATAAATCCTAGAATGGCATTAGTATAAAAGTTCTACGTTGAATGCCACATTTACTTTCCCCTTCAAAATGTAAAATAATTATTTTTTCCATTGTCTGAAATACTATGGGACTGAAAAGCCTTTCGTAATTCCGAAGAAATACCAGTATTCTTCCTCATTTGGGGAAAGGATGTTCTGCTCTATAGTTGAATATCGGAAAAACACTTAAGGCATTCTGCAGATGGAAATATAACAGAAATGAAAAAACTAGGAACCCCCCCCCTTTTGAAGTGCTCCCTTCCGCCTGATTTCCGACACCTTAATACCAGAAGTCAACCTTAAAAGTTCGAATTAGCCTGACGTCTCAAGGGATAGAAAAGTTGCCGAAGTCCGAGGAATGAGTCACTTTGCTCTATGTTGATGAGTAATCTCAGGTGTCATGGAACCCGGTTCTGAAGAAGAGGGGAGGGGGCGTCAGATCTGCAGACGGAAGACTGGTCACTCGGGATTGGATGGCGAGATCTCGATTTTCCTAAAATTGCGTCATTTCGAACCCAATTGGGTCCGGATGTTATGGGCACCGACGGCCTACCGTCTCGGAAATTCTCAATCAGACGCAAGCAAAGGAGAGGAGGCGGCTAATTAAATATTGAGCAGAAAGTCGCGTGGGGAGCGTGTCACGTGGGTCTCGACGCTCGTCGAGCCTCGGATAAAAACTGCGCGGCACCAGGCAAGCACAACAGTGCTCTGCGATCTGCTTCTCCCTCGCCGCGGCCACCGAGAGTGCGCAACTCCCCGCGAGTGTTCAAACCAGCCAGAGAAAGCTTGCGGACCTGTCCTCTGCAGTAAGTACCTGCGCGGCGCTAGAAGGGCTTTCTCCAGCGCACATGCTCCGAGGTGGTGGCTGCTGACTGTGGATGGACATCTGGGGCGGGGTGGGGGGGGGAGGTGAAGATGGGGGACGGCATGATCGTGGGGGGAAACAGCTGGGAGACGGGTTTCCCAAATGCAACCGTCCCTCTGTTTAACACCTGCAAAGCCTCCTGGCAGTGTGGATTAGTGGGTTGGAGGACTGGGGAAGTTGGGATCCAAGAAGAGGATTCTCTTCCCTAAGGGCACAGGCTAGACTTAACCCTGAAGCTTTTTAGTTTGGTTCAAGAGGTCCCGGATTCTATTGTGAAAGCTAAAATTCTGCTCCCCCAACTCTTGGGGTGGCCACCCTCAATTTTTTTTTTCTCCGCGGTCTCTGTTCTTCACTTTTTCCAGAAATCCAACATGAAAATTCTCGTGGCCTTGGCAGTCTTTTTTCTCGTCTCCACTCAACTGTTTGCAGAAGAAATTGGAGCCAACGATGATCTAAATTATTGGTCCGACTGGTCTGACAGCGACCAGATCAAGGTGATACGCGGTCCCAAGCCGGGCCGCGCTATTCTTCCTGGCTGGGGAGTTGTCACTTTCCCAGTCGCGTTAAGCTGGCGGGCACCGAGGACATGGACTACAACCCGAGGAGTTGGAGACGTGAGGGGTGGGGGTGTAAGGGAACGCCATTCCACCGGCCCCGCACTGGTTATTGAGCCCAACACCCAAGTTTCCTCCCGAGGGCTGCACCGTCGGATTTTAGGAACTCCCTTAGAGGAATGGTACCTTCCTCGTTGAATCCGAGGTTCTCACTAAAACAGGGCATAATGAATAACCTCGATGGTGCTAGAGGTTTGATTCTCTAGAAATGAGAATTTCCAGGACTCTGGTCCAGCTGCAAGGACCAGGCATTTGGAAAAGCTGGGCGGGGGCAGAGTAACCCTCGCTGGTCGCAGGCAGAAGCAGGGGCAAGGGGCTAGTAACCGGGGCTTAGAGGGCAGAGGTGGCAGGAAAGCTAGCTTCCTGTCTTGACATTTAATTTTTACGGACCTGAGGACTTAGCCGCCAAGTTTTCCTTTAGGTTGCTCTCAGGCTATTAGGTCAAGGGAGCGTGCCTCCGGAGAACAGTGAAAGTCGCGCCGTGCAGGTCCTTTGTCAATCGTCGTCACCCTTTCCCAGCCCCCACACACCTGTGAGCATTTAGAGCGGTGAGATGTCTCTAAGTCGGTGCCGGAGACCAGAAGTCTCCCGCCCGGAAGGAAAGCGGAAAGCTTGCGGGGCTTGGTTGGTTTAGGCGGCGGCGCTGGAGCAGAGTTCCCCGCGAGCCATTCAGGGAGGGCGCCCCCGCCGATGACCTCTACTCAGCCCGGGCATGGGGAAGCCGGGCCTCTTTTTGCCTCTCCTAGGAGCAGGCTTCCCGGCCAGACCCGATGGTCCCCACCGCCTGCAGCGCTCCGGGACTGGAGCGCACCAAGGAAATGATTGCGGGTTCTGGGCGTCTAGCGTTGGTCTCCCATACAACTCTTTGCCCCTGCATCTGTCCCTCAGGAGGAGCTGCCTGAGCCCTTTGAGCATCTTCTGCAGAGAATCGCCCGGAGACCCAAGCCTCAGCAGTTCTTCGGATTAATGGGCAAACGGGATGCTGGTGAGATGGGCAGCCATCCCTTTCTGGCTCTGTGGGGAACCGCCCTGTCTCCTTGCCTGTTCTCAGAGCACCTGTCTCTTGTTCTTTGAGTAGATATTTACTTCTTTCCTAAAAAGGGGTATGACTCGGGCGCCACACTGACCCACTCAAACACATAGTTGCCCACGGAGGGAGGGAGAGATCCGTTTTTGCATGACCCAAACCACCAAGAACAGGATCCAGCCTTGGCTAAGTGCTCCCTTAAGTGAAGATCCAAGCTTAAGTGGAAGGCCCCTGGGTCCCCAGGGGGTTTTACTTGGAATGGTCTAAGTGCATGTGGAGACAGATTTTAAACCATTGGGGTACACTTAAGTGTTCAGTGTCTCCTGATAGTAATATTCAGCTTCCTTGAATTCATCACACCCATGGTGGAACCTGTAAATAGTTAACATCAATTCATCTCTTGTCAGATTCCTCAATTGAAAAACAAGTGGCCCTGTTAAAGGCTCTCTATGGTAAACATTTCTATAAATCTTTATTATAGTATTGTGAATGTACACCTACGAAAGCCAAGAGTGTCTTTTATAAGCAGAAATACAGATTCTTGATTATGTCTATTTAATGAGATGGATTTACATCTCTCTCTCTCCTGAGCATCAACTAGATGACCGCCTCCCCCCCCCCCCCGAAGATGTGTTTTGTACAAGAAAACAGAAAGCTGCCTATCAGTTATTAATAGGTCTCAGGAGTGTAGCAATCCTTGATTTGAGTCCTGGATTGAGTTGCCCAGAGAAAGCACTTTAAATATTCCTTTTGGTTTGTTAAGATATTTTGTTGTATTATTAATTTGGTTAGCATTTATGGTTCTACTATATTCCTCAGGCTAGTACATGAATGGGGAATAGTATATATTTTTAAAATCAATTTATATTAAATTCTCTTTAAAAGATATAATATAGCATCTTTAAAACAAATCAATTGCAGTATACTATGGTGGAGAATTACTGGGGCTTTGGTAGTAGGCATGGTGTAATGACATACATTTACAGAGCTGTGAGCATATGCCCCTAAAACATACACAGTGCTATAAATAAATGTTATCTCAATAAACATAATTTAAGAAAACCCAAATCTATTGTTTGCTAATTTTATTTTTCTATTTTCTAGGACATGGCCAGATCTCTCACAAAAGTAAGTTCAAAATTATTTTGACACTTATCAAATACAAGTGCAAATTACATTGAATTCCACTTTATATAACATCTGATCTTATTTTCAGTCATAGCTTAGGACTTAATATTTTTAATTAAGACAATGTAAGTATGGCGGAGACTCATATTATATCCAGAACATAACTGTTTAAAGCCCTGTCATTTTGAAATACCATACTTACCAAAAAAAGATGCATTAATGTTAAAAAGCCTCTTTTTCTCAGCTAACTATTGCTGAATTCCTGATACACAGAAACTGTGAATTCATGTTTGTTGTAATTTTAAACTGCTAAAAAAGGGAAACATTTTCAGTTTTATAAGTTATTAGTTTTCTATATAAGATTTCAATGCTAGGGCTTAAAAAAAAAATCCATCACACATTCCTCTTTCCCATTGCTGCTTCCCCTGCAAAAATATAGAAAAGCCAGCCTCCTCCAGTTAATTTTAGTATGCTGGAATGTCATTTACTATCAGGGCAATCCAGCAGCCAATTAAGAGTACTGAATGAATGTCAGAGTAGTAAACCTATACTAAATTATAAAGATAGAAAGAAATGCAGTTTTTGATCCCATAATTGAAGGGAAAAGCTCAACCAATCAAAGTAGAATGTAACATTTCTCATTGCAGTGAAAATGGCACAATGTTGCACTTGATGGTCATTAGATCCCAAATTCCCAATTAATGGAACCAGCATAGACAGGATGTTCCAGGAGTCCATCTTAATCATACTGCTGATTCACTTACCCTAGCTTGGATTTTGGTTTACAGGATGGCAGCAAGGTCACATTAGGATAACAGACCTTTTCTCAACAGAGTTTAAGCCAAGAGACATTCTTTGACTATAGTCAAAATAACCTTTCTAAAGACTTCTTTAAAAATAAATAAATCTTATTCATGTTTACTTTCTAAGGATTTGACTTTCCAGGCACTTATACAGGACAAAATTCTATGTAATGAAAATAATTCTATTAATGTTGAAACTAAAATACTTTTCCAAATGGAGTATTTTTTAAGCCTAATAAAACTGAAGTAATGACCTCTTAAAGTTTATAATCATCAACTATATGATGATTATAAGAATCTCACTTAACTCAGGTTTATTTCCTGAGAAATATAACATACTCAGTAATATGACAAGATAAACCTGGATATTTCTCTATCACACAAATGTGAAATTGACTCCCTAAAAACCGAAGCTAGCTCAAATAGAGACAACGTTTAAAACATTTTAAACAGATAAAATCTAATACAAATATAGGGTTCTTACTAATATCTAGCTATTGAATTGAAAAAAGTACTTTCACTGTATTGTTTGAATCATTGATAACTTACTAAGAGTCTTCATTTCTTTGGGCTCACCCAAACTTGAAATAACATATATTTATATATAGGTATATGTTCAGAAACTTGCTTATCTTTTGTACTAGCTATAACAGTTTACTTCCTCAAATATATACATATTAAATTACCCCTAAATGTATTTTTCCAGGGCATAAAACAGATTCCTTTGTTGGACTAATGGGCAAAAGAGCTTTAAATTCTGGTATGTATAAAACCATGACTTTAAATAGTAACTTAAATCTATTTCTATTATTTTCTTTCTAAGAAATAGTTTTTTAAACATTAAAAAGGAAAAATAAATTTAAAATGAGTATTATGGTGAAAAAAATCTAATTGCAATAAATAAATCCAAGAATGGGTTTATAATATCTCTTTCTCAAACCTCTAGCCTTTCCAGTGTCTACCCCATTTAGTCATTACCTAACCTGAATCTTTGGGCTAGTCTAATATTCCTTCCCTCATATCTGTTAAATAAATAACATTTAACCTTATTAAATTAAGGTAGAAGGGTAGGGAGAGGGATGGTGTATGGGAAATAAGAGTGATTTTTCACTTGTTACCAAGAAAATTTTAAAGTCTTACAACACATTGCATCTGGTAGTCTTCAACACAAAAATAAACAAAACAATTCCATTAACACAACTCTCCCTTCATGGAGCTATAGAAGCTAAAACTCTGAACATCCACTCTATCCTAGATGGTTGTAATCGGTTTGGCTATAAAGCCATTACATTATCGAGAAGGAATGCCACAACACTCCATATATCCTATTTTAATTCTAAACAATTATTTTGCTTCATGTAACAACTATATATTTCCTTTCTCCTATTTAGTTTCTATCTTCTATGTAAATGTATCACATGCATATATCTGAAAATTCTCATTTTTTAATTCATTCATCACATGATTTTCAAGGATAAATAATCCCTCAATCATTTTCATAAACATGGAACTTTTGTTAAGTACATTCAGGCGTGATAGCTCTCAGTTAAGGTTCTTTAGGAAAGCTATTCAAATTCTGTTTATTTTACCCTCAGTGAAAATAGACTTACAATACTAATCATGCAATTAATTAGGAAATAATCAGCAGCTATCTTACCCATTTAGAATATTTCAGATCTATATGTGCTGGTTTAGTTCTTAATTATCTAGAAAAGTCATACAAAAGTGATATGTTCTAGACACTACATTTAGACACTACATTTGTATTTCTTCAGAAGAAATTTCCAGGCTGCTCAAGTTTAAATTTTAACGACATAACCACTGTGTCAAATGAAAATTTTAAAATTGTTTTACTAGCATGTATTATTTTATTTGGAATGTGAATTTAAACTACATTGACTTCATTAGTACCAAACATTTTACTAGGAAAATGTTGTTTTTTTAATAATTATTTTCACATCAGATCTCCTTTCCAGAACTAATACAAGTTTCGTCCTTAATTTTCCAAATAATAGAGATACTTACTCTTCAATTTAGAATTGACTAAATGTTATTAAATGTATTTAATAATAAAATTATAGAAAATAATAAATAGAATAACTGTGAAGAGTCAGAATTGATGTATGACTAAATCTACTCCTTCATTTTAGTTAAGAAAAAATGAAAGGAAAAACATGGGCAAAATGTAATCCAGAGGCTTTTCCATATATTCAGTTGAGGCAAAGTTATCCCAGTCTTCTTGCACAGTCATCTGGTTCTTAACCATTTGTCGTCACAGACCCCTTTGACAATCTGATAAATCTAGAAGCCCTCTTCCTAGAGAAACCCTAAACAGCTCATACACATAAAAGTTTACATACAGTCTCATAGGGTTCAGAGGCCAGGGAGGAAACTCTGCTTCCACTTAAGAAGACATGTTCCTGCTAAGTCACTCATCTGTCTTCGGTTAGTTAATGTTAGCATTCAGCTCCTTACTTCTCTGAGGAACAGAATCTTGTAACCTAAAGATTGTCAGGAATTGAACTTACACAACAACCTAATACAAACAAACCAGGATAAGAAATGAACTGTTTTCTTTCCTTCAGAATTGTTCAGTTTGGGGCTCAGACTGTTCTGGCCCAGAAGAGCATATATAATTGATAAAATACTCATAACTAATCTAAATGATAGTTGGTTGCTAAAGATTATCTGCTCAGTGATAAAAGAAAGAAATGATAATTCTATGAATCTTTACCTTCTCTCTCAACAAATCCTCTCCTGAGAAAATGTCTAGAATGGCACCTGTGATGCCTTTCACAATTCTTTCTGTTGTTTCTATTTAGTTCAGTATTTTCTGCAAGGGGCACTGAGTATATGATGTATACTGACTTTTTAAAAGTTCAGTAGTTTCACTATCATGTAAGTGTGTAAAGGATTATCTAAAATGATAAAAAATAGACTTAAGTATTTTGATACAGCAGTATAATCTTTACCATTTTATGGGATTAGACCACTTTGAAACTGCTTAGAATATGTAAACTAATATAATGTAAATATAATGTAATTTTGTCTTTTGTGGGGGCTAGACAGTCACAGCGTCTTACTAGCTACCTATGTTAAGTACTCTTGGAAGAAGGGATTAACCTTCCTCAGACCATTAGCATGGCAGGAGGTTAAGTTAAACTGTCTTGTACTTAGATGACCCAAATGGACCTACCTACAGAGTACGAGACTGGTTTTAGTCTCAAAAGCAATCCATATTGGGAGGCATCCATGTGACAGGAAGCGGACCTCTCCCCACTAGTTACCAGAATAATAGGAAACAGCAAACTTTTCCTGTAAAAAGCCAGACAGGAAATGTTTTAGGATTTGTGAACCCTGAAGCCTAGGTAGCAATTACCCAGAGCTGCCACTGTAATGCTAATGTAGATAATGCACAAAGGAATTGGTGTGGCCATGTATCAGTAATGTGTTAATTGCAAAACAAAAAACAAACAAACCAAAAAACCCATGGTGGAGCTGGATTAGGCCTGTGGTCTATAGATTATTGAATCTGTGCTAGAATTAAAGTGCCACATTTTGCTTTCATCCTACTACCACCGCTGGTTTCTTTAGACATTGTCTTTGTAATGTACCATGGGACCTGTACAGCTTGAGAACACTGCTGAGAAGCGACATGGCAATATATTGTGGAAATATGCTTTGGGGCACTGAGTATATGATGTATGACCAAAGCAACTACAAACTCTGCAGGTAGGTCACTTCCTCATAGGATACAGACTGAGGCAGCATTGAAAATGTGTAAATAAAATTCAGAAATTCTTCCATGAGGAAAAATAAGTCACTATGAGTTTCAAATAAATTACTGTGCATATTTTGAACTTTAACTCAGTGAATCCTCTTAAAAAGCCCTTTACCTTCTCTTTGTTCTCAGTGGCTTATGAAAGGAACGCAATGCAGAATTATGAAAGAAGACGTAAATAAACTACCTAGTGTATTATTTATTGAGCTTCATTTGTGTTAATGGCCAATGAAAGGTAAAATAAGACTTGCACTACGAGGAATAATTATTTATTTAATAATAATTGTTTTGAGTTTAAAACTCAAGAAGTGTTTATTTTTCATATGTGCCAATATATGTTGTAAAAGTGTGTTATGATTCTAATATAATGACTCCCTCAGAGTAGAAATCTGCGGTAACTTCCCAACAAAGCACAGTGTCCAAGTGAAATCATAAAAACCTGTCACTGACAGAGTCTCCAAAGAAAGAATCACTTTTGGTTCTTGGAAGCAATCAGAGCAGCTGCTGAAAAGGAAGAAACTGACAGTCTGGCTATGCTTCTCTATTTGTTTTCATGGTGGAAATGTATTGAGATTTGGTATCAAACTATTTGTACTCCTGCAGCATGTTTCATGTTTTGTGACTGTATAAAGATGTTTTAAAAGTTTTAATGTGATTCTAAGGTCTTCATTTCATTGTACTATGTGTTGTGATGGTTAACATTTTAAATAAAAGAAAAATATCTTGAGAATTGGGTCTTAGTCTTTTATTAACATTTGCGTCAAATCAGCAGTTTTTGTTTTTTCTTAGTAGATGAAATGTGTTCAAAATTGTTTTGACTGCTAAATAATGAAATCTAAAGCCATTGTTTTTTTTTCTTAAGGAAAGTGACTAAAGTGTAATCTCAATTTCTTTCTCACACATATCTTCTTTTTTGTTAAGTCCTTTGTCATGAGATCATTCATGGAGAAAGCAATTACATTTGGGAATTTAAAGAGTAAAGACTAAGTTCTGTTTATACATGCCTATATTCCCTTCTGCAAATAGGATAACAATCTGTTTTAAAGATGCACTTTACTGGCTATTTCCTTATTGAATAAGACATCAGTGCACTTCTGTTCTAGCCCTACTTCGAATGTAGGGAATAAATACAGAACAGGGATAAATACAGAGGAAAGCTCTTGTGTATCTATTTAGGGGGGTGATTGATATGTGTCCTGGAAACTGTTTTTTGATCACACTGAGGGTGTGAAATATTGACAAGTGGTAAAAATGAGTTAGGACAAGCATTGTTTAGTAATAAAACTCCTTGAGTTTAGCCTTAACTGTGACTGTTGTTGATAAATGTTAAAACCATTTGTGAGACAGAAAAACTAAAGCATATTTTAGACTTTGTATCTTTAAATGAAGCACTTGTTTTAAAAAAAAACACCAAAAAACTATTTCCATGTTATATAACACACTTAAAATATTACAAATTATAAGCAAAATGGAGACAGAATAAATTAGCACAGTAATGTTTAATACTCTATTGAATAATAATTACAATATATAATAATCACCATCATAATGCTAGCTAAAATACATAATGTATAATATTAACATTCTTATTCACATCATCATTTTACAAATAAGAATCTGAAACTCAAGGAAATGTTCAAGTTAGCGATTATAAAATGAGAAGAATCAAAATTAGAAAGGCATTATTAGGAGGATATAAAGAAAATTAATACCTAACAAAGAAATTAAACAAATGGCAATGTTGATACAATGGAATATGCCATCATTTAAAAGGAAGGTGTGGTGCCTTTAGTGACTTGGAACAACTTGTCTTGTATGTTGTTAGGCACAAAGCAATATTGCCGGATTATTTCCGTTGCTGCAGAGATGTTACAAGAAAGAATAATAGATAAGGATAGATAGATAAGGACAAGAATGTGGGTTTCAGCATCAAACTTCACATTTTGAATCCCTGCTTATCAGTTAGAAGTCAATGTAATGATGGGTGAGTCTCTTCATTTCTTTCTGCCTCATTTTCCTCATCAGTAAATTAAAATATGGAGCTAGGTGAGAGTATGGTATATGATCCACATAAAGCTTCCAGCACAATCTCCGACACACAGTGAGTATTTAGTGAATGTTGCCTGCTGCTATGGTTAGCAGCTCCCCACAGTGCCAGTGAGAAAATTAGCACTATATTTTAACCACTAACTAAAAAAATATTTTTATAAGCACATTGAGTGAGGAAGCAGAGGTGTGTGCTGGTTTCTAAATTTATTTTGCTATACAAAATAAATTGAGGGTTGTATCACAAATTGTGTAGCACTTTGTGTGGTTCATCAGTGCCTTTCCCTGGGCCCCTTCCCTCCCTGAGATGATATGAGGCCCTGCAGCATGAGCTGCTTTTCCTCTTGGTCCAGAAGCCCAGCAACAGCATGATCAGCAAGAGGGAGAAAACTCCACCTTTAAGTTTATATTCATTAAATATGTACTAGGGCCTCCCTGGTGGTGCAAGGGGTTAAGTCTCAGCACTATGAAGCTCTATCAGCTCTATCAGCTCTTCCTGGCTACTGCCAGGCCAGGGAGCTGACACACATGGCGCAGCAGACCTCTCCTGTCTGGCCCGCTGCTCCCCTCACAGTGTATTTCAGTAGATCCGCCTGTTCTGCTCCCCACTCTGTCTCTAGTGAATCATCTCACCACCACCCTCACATCTCTGGCCCATACCCCAGCATAAATAAATAAATATTTTAAAAAATAAATATTTACTATTAGTACCTAATTGTGGCATAGTTTCTTAAGTAAACTACATTTTCTTCACCTACCTTCTTTCCTAAATATCTTGTTCTGTTATAAAATGGCAAAAAGACCAATCTATGTAAGAATTAAGTTATTGAGTACTTTATTGTTTCAATATGTTTTTGCTTGATAGAGAGAAAATGAAAATGAAATAATATATTATTCAAGACACCAGTAATTAGTAAAACTATAATGAAAAACAAGAAATGATTGAAACATAGACAGGGTAGTAATTCCTTTGTTGGAAGAAGTAGAGGGTACACCAAGAATTTTTAAAGTACCAGGTATCTTCTATTGTTTAACATGGGTGGGGGATATCTTGATTTTTGTTTTATAGTCATTCTTCAAAATATATATTTTTGTGTGTGATCTGTGTGTATACATAAATATGTATCTATAAACATATATGTTGAATGATATGGATAGATAGATAGATAGATAGATAGATAGATAGATAGATAGATAGACAGACAGACTGGCATCAAAGTACCATCTTACAGGAGGATGAGATATGCTCTTAATTACCATGAGAGAAATGCAGGTAAAACATGATCAGCCATGTGACAGCAGAGACCATTTCCCTCTCCCTCTTTGGCAATCCCTTGCTCCTAGAATAGTGCTGGCTCACAGCAGGTGCTCATGCCTGCAGAAAGAGGAGGGAAAGGAATGAATGAATGAAAGAGGGAGCAATGTGTTACTTGGGTTTAGAGGATAGAAAGATATGACTTGGGAAAGATAAAGAAGACAGATTTCTAGAGACAGGGACCAAGATGTGGGATAGAAAGTACTGTGTCTACCTCCTCCACGGCCATGACAAATCTACACTAAATATGAAATAATCTACACAGAAGCAAACCTGAAATCCAGAGGAAAAACTGCTATAACAAAGGATAAAAAGGCAGCACCCAGACAGAGAGGTGAGACAGAGAAATGCTTACACCAAGGAAGAAACCCCAGGGCGGTGGCAAGTAGGCCCAAATGGAAGAGATCCTTAAGGTTCAGAACTCTTCCCTAGGGAGCAGGAAGAGGGCTGTGCCTGACGTGGCACCCCAACCCTATAATCCAGCATCGCAGAGATGAGCTCCAAAACCCTATGCATTGAGGGCTAAAGGGAAGTAACCCAGCAAATTCAACGAAAATGTACAGGCTAAGTTAGGTCCACCAGCAGACTCACTTGCCAGGAGACCCAAGGTAATAATACTCATCTGAACAGCACCTAAAACAAGAAACTATCCTTGGAGCACTGGTCTTGGAAGCAAGGAACCTTTGGGAATAATCCAGGATGGGAGTCACTGGCAGGTGCCATCGTGGCAACTTCTCGGATCTTGGAACCTACCCAACATATTATCAGACCCTAAGGGTGAATCCCTGAGAGAGCTACACCCACATAGAGGACGCAGTTAAGTTAGCTAGAGGTCAAGACACAAGCAAGAGGGCCCATAAATAGGTCAGGCACCTGCTAACAGCAGCCTGACTTATGGCAAATAAACCACAACGCTGCAACCAGCCATTGAGCATCCCAGCATCTCCCAAAATATAGACTAGAGACTGGACACCACTTCCCTGACCTGCCAGAACCTGTCCCCTGCCAGCACGTATCTTCCATTCCTGTCAAGGCCTCTGTCCAAACTAGCCAAAGGGGTAACTAAGTGGTCCCCTTCTCCCCTTTCCCATTCAGTGTGCACCACAACAGAAGCATCAGCATATTCCCAGCATGCACACATCTCAGCACAGACTGCAGCTCAGTATGGCCATTGGCCTACTGTCTCCATGGGGTCCACCATGTCCACAAGTTATGCAGCCTGCTTGAGGTGGACCCATATCAAATTTCCTGTTGAGAGATACTAGCCACACTTACAAGGTCAGGAGCACATACAAGGCCTGCCTTTCTGCTCCAGGCAGACTTGCAAGGTCCTAATCATAAGCCACACAAGCAGCCGTACTACAGGTACAACCTCCAGCAGTCCAGCTATCCCAGCTTACTTCCTGCTATCTAGCTAGCTAGCTGAGAGTCATGCTCTAGCAGCTAGCAACCCTCTTACCACCAAGGGCTTCTACTGGTAACTTTTGCTGGCTAAGTGAATACCAACATGACAGGCAGCCAAAGATACAGAAGTACACGTCCTGCAGCACAGAAAAAATATTACTGAAATTCATGTAGGACCAAAAAGACCCTAAATAGCTAAAGCAATCCTATATAAAAGAGGAAGTTTTCAAACTATACGACAAATCTATAATAACCAAAATAGTATGGCACTGGAACAAAAATAGACATACAAACATATGGAATAGAATTCAGAGCCCAGAAAAAAAATCCACACATCTATGGACAGATAATCTGTGGAAAGGAACAAAGAGTATATATTAGAGAAAGGAGAATCTCTTCAATAAATGATATTGGGGAAACTGGACAGTCAATTGCAAAAGAATGTAAGATCTACCACCTCATGCCTTACATAAAAATTAACTCAAAATGAATTAAAGAATTGGATGTAAGACCTGGAATCCTAACATACAGAAAAAAATAGATAGTAAAAACTTTCCATGACTTTAGCTTCTGTGGTATCTTTGTTGATTTGTCTCCAATAGCAAGAAAAACAAAAGTAAATATAAGCAAATGGGATTACATCAAACTAAAAAGCTTCTGCACAGCAAAAGAAACTCTCAGTAAAACAAAACAACAAAAAAGCACCCAGCTGAATGAGAGAAAGTATTTGTACATCATGCATTTGATGAAGGACTGATAGCCAAGATATATGAAGAACTCATACAACTGAACAATAAGAAAATAACCCAACAAAACGGTCAGAAGAGTTAAAATAGACACTTCATCAAAGAAGAATGACCTACATACAAATGGCCCACAGGCACTGGAAAAAAATGCTCATTATCACTTATCATTAGGGAACTGCAAATCTAAGCCACAATTTGATACCATCTCACATGTGTGAGAATAGCCCATATTAAAAAGATCAGAATAACAAGTGTTGGCAAGGGTGTGGAGAAAAATCGAAACTTTGTACACTGTTGGTGGGAATGTAGATTGGTCTAGCTGTTGCGGAAAAGTGTACAGAGGTTTTACAACAGAACATTAAAAATAGATCTACCATATGATCCAGCAATCTACTCCCAGGTATCTACCCAAAAAATGCAAAAACATTCCTATATTCATCGCAGCACTATTTTTAAGGGCCAAGTGATAGAAACAATCCAAGTGAATTAGGAAGGTGTGTACATATACGCAACAGAACACCACTCAGCTACAAAAGAAGATAAACTCTTGACTTCTATTTTAACATGGATGGCACAGGAGAGGATTATGCTAAGTGAAATAGGTCAAAAGGAGAAAGACAAATATGGATGATGTCACTTACAAATGGAATACAGAAAAACAAAAGAAAGGACCCAATACAACCAACCAATAACAAACCCCAGAAATCTGACCGTAGAATTGAGGTTACTGGAGGAGGAGGGAAAAGGTTTTGAGCAAAGTGGGGAGGGGGCCCAATGGACTCTGGTCGAGGACTTTTGATGCTTTGGTGGTGGGTGTGATGTAGTAACATACACCTAAAGGCTGTCACCCTAGGCCTTTAGTCATATACAGTGTATTAATTAATGTTACCTGAAAAAAAAAAAAAGAAAGAAAAAGAAAAAGAAAAACCATTTATACCAACTAGTATTACAAAAAGGAGAAAAAGAAACAAATAAGTGCTTCTTTTAATATATGGATGCTAAAAGTTTGCCTGTCAAGGAAAACCAAATCTATGAGGGAGAGACTTAGAAGAAATGAAGAAAGCGAAAGAAACCAGGGAAGTGATGAGGCGCCCAGCTTGCTAAGTGAAACAACACCTACTCTCAGGGCTGTGCAAGTGCCCTCCAGCCCATGCAGGACTAGAACTATGGAGTCGATGTAGTTTTTGCTTGTCTGCATTATTAATATCGCTATAATGAACCTGAATTCATTCTATAATAAAAAAAAAGAAAGAAAATTTCCTTAGTCTTCAAAATTAAGAAGAGGAATAAGTGAAACAAATAGTAAGACTATTCTCAATGTTATGTTAATAGCAGACCCAAATCACAGTGAGGGATATAGAGATATTACTCTTTAGAATTTCATGCAGGTTTGATAGGCAAACTAGGGCCACTGAATGTAATGAATCATTAGTACCAATTAAGATGCAGCACAACACCAGCTTACTGGCAGTCAGAAAGCTTGGTTACACAAGCACCACGGCTGTTTTTTTTTCCTGGTGGGAGTTGGTATGAAGAACAGTTCACACATTTTTACGCCATCCCAGTGACAAAATAGTCTTATGCTGAAAATAAGTGGCATATTTGGTTTGCCATGAAGCAAAACCAATATATCCTGAATGGATAAACTAACCTGCTTTTGTTTTCTTGTTTTGGGCAACATTCCTTGCAGGTTTTCTTTGAAATAAGGCACTGGAAGGATGATTCTGCTTGAGATGGTAGACCAATAACATGATGCAATTAACTTCAAAAAGACTTATATTAATAAACCCCTCAACAAGATCCAAGTCATCTGGGAGGGTTTTATTGTTTATTCAGAATGTCTAACCTATAGATTTCCATATCTGTCTCAGGAGTGAATAGCTCAGGAGAATAAGCCTAGAAGTAGGAAGAGAAAAATCAAACCATCTCTTTGGCAAGCACTACAGCTTTATTTCCAGCAATTACATTTCCCCTTCCCCCACAATACTGTAGGCAGGGAATGGAATTACTCCTTTAGCAATAACTTTCATCCTGTCACTTAGAGGTAGACATAGCCAGAAGAGAATTATAGGATGTTCAAGTTAGAGAAACCAGATAGGATCTGACCTCACTTCTTCATTTTGGACTCAGGAAGCTGACACCCAGAGGGATGACTCTGCTTCTCAGTGACAGACATGCAACCAGGAGGGGGCTTCTTAGTCTTCAAGATAATTATTTGGTTGTAGTTGTGGGGAAATGATTTATTAGTCTTTCTTACACCGAGGTAAATTTCAAATTCAGAATCTATTTTCAATTCCATTGCTGTATAA
The DNA here is from genome assembly GCA_004024925.1 of Scalopus aquaticus. Taxonomy (NCBI): domain Eukaryota; kingdom Metazoa; phylum Chordata; class Mammalia; order Eulipotyphla; family Talpidae; genus Scalopus; species Scalopus aquaticus. The sequence goes on from PVIJ01012795.1 coordinate 30,924, forward strand.
CAAATGACCACAAACTTAATGGTTTAAAATAACTCCTATTTATGAGCTCATAGTATATATACACATAGCAGGGAGGGGATCTTACTTCAGATTCTCACAAGGTTGGAATCAAGGTCTCATCGAGCTACATTCTTCCCTGAAACTCAGCGTTTCTTCCAAACTCATGTGGTTGTGGCAGAATTCAATTCCTGGAGGTTGTAACACTGGAGTAGCCTGAGGGATGTTCCTAGCTAAGAGAGGCTGCCCACTCCTTGCCAAGTCATATCCTCATGTTCAAAGCCAAAAATGGAAAGTCTTTCTCAGATTCAGTCCCACTCATGCTTCAAATCTCCCAGAGTTTGAATCTTTCTCCAAGAAGAGACCAGCCCCTTTTAAGGGCTCACCTGATTAGGTGCGGTCACCCAAAAGAATCTCCATTTTTTGAAAAGCCACATTATATAACTGAATCATGAGCATGACAGTCTACCAGATTTACAGCTCACACACAAGGGTTGGAGATCATCTTAGATTTCTGCCTACTACAGGATCCATATAATTCAGCATCCTGCTCTGGCCCAGCTGTGAGTTCCATTTCACTGAACAGAAGGTGCATTCGGGATTCAGCACATTTCTGAAAGCGATGCTACTGAAATTGTTGGCAGGGAGACTAATGAACACAAAAGTACTTGCTCACTCAACAAATTTTAAACAACAATTTTAGAGGTTTACAGTCTTCTGTAAGGGAGAGGGATCCAATCTAAATAGTGTAAGATTATTGAGGAAAACAGGAACATTTTAAACTTTGGGTCTGAGATTATATAGATTAAGTACTGAAAATGATGCTCTTCCTGCAGAAAAGCTGTGTGCTGATTCTCCCCTCATCATGAAAATAAAAGTAATGACAAATGATGGCTTTGCGTACTGTAAAAACAATGCTCCATCTATGATGATCTTAAGCCTCTCTTTGGAGCTAACTGAGTAAAAGATGCATTCATTATACAGACCAAAATATATTGCAGGCTGCTGGCAGCTGTCCCATCTGCCCATTCCTATGACTACAGCTCCCTTTCAGATTTTCTCTCTCTTTCTCCTGGACCCTGAATCAGCCCCTCACCAGTGTCCCAAGATCTGCTTGATAGGTCTTATATATTTTTTTCTTGTGACTATATATGATGCACAGGATAAAAGGAACTGCTGGGAATAGGACTTTATTCCTATTAGTGATGATGTCCTTTAGTGATGATAGTTAGATGTAGGAGAAGAAAAGTGTTCTGTAGGGCCTCCCTGGTGGCTCAGGGGATTAAGTCTCAGCACTATGAAGCTATCAGCAACCACTGCAGCATGAGTTTGATCCCCAGCCAGGGAGATGACCCACACATGGAGCAGCAGACCTCTCTTGTCTGGCCCACTGCTCCCTTCAGCAGTGTATTTCAGTAGATCTGCCTGTTCTGCTTCTCACTCTGTCTCTGGTGAATCCTCTCATCCCCACACCTCTGGCCTATACCCCAGCTCTTGTACGCATAAATAAAGAAATATTTTTTAAAAAGTGTTTTTTAGTCTTATGACTAGGTCTCACTCTTTCTGTGAGGCAATACCTCTGCACTAGGAACTCCATAAAAGTTTCTCGGGTTTTTTTTTTATCTCCCAGTTTATTTTATTTTTTATGAAAACTGATTTTTTTTATTATTTCAATTATATGACTACTGTCACTGAAATAAATTTTCCATAGGTGATTTTTTTGTTATTTTTATTTGTTTCTTTTACATTACTGTATATTCCGCATAGGTTTCCCACCACCAATTCACCTGTGAACCGTCACCACAGTCCCCTGTGCTCCCCTCACCCCCGTTGGTGAGAGTGAGCTAGTGCTCTGAATTTCCCTTCCCTGAGATCATTTTGGTTCTGGTAATACCCCAGTGAGTTAGGCTCTGGTTAACTAGCTTTCCATGAGGGCAGGCTGGTAAAGAACAGAGCTCTCTGGCTAGTTCAAAAAAGTTCCTTTTCACCTCTTCCTGCTGGGAGCGGGAGGGGACTTTTGTCTGGTACTTACTGTGAGAATGTGGCTGAGTTCCTAGTGGTAAATCTTACACTATTTTCATTCTCCCACCTCCCATCCTCCCCCACACACAATGTCTGGGTCCCCCTGGAATGTTTAACTCTCCAATTCAACAATTACAGTTTAGTGTTTACCCTCTTGGCACTGGTTCCAGCTGCCTGCTTCCTTCTCAGTCTCTCCTCAGGTAAGTCATGACTCCTGTTCTCCTTTCCGTCCCCCAGTCTTGAATCTCTCTCTCCAAGAAAATCCCAAACCCTATAATGGGCTCACCTGGTTAGGTCAGGTCACCCATGTCCTCCCCTTTCTTATGCTCCAGGAAGAGCTGTTGATTCCTCAGCCTATTCAACTTTTTGCTTGTTTGGATGAGCCAGCAGTTTCCAAACTCCTTCCATGTGAACCTGATAGGATATTTATAACTTGTACTTTCCCAAATGCGAATACTCAGAATGTCATTAATGTCCAACTTTCCACTCTGCAGGAAACACTATTTCTTTTTATTCCTGCAACCAGACCATTGTTTACAAGATAATGAGAATTTCTCTCAAAATCTATAGTAAATAAGCAAGAAAAAGATCTGTTCACAGCATTCAGTTAAACTGCACTTGAGCCATCAAATGTATTTTGTCTGGAATATATCTTAGGACAAGTTTTCCATAATATTGAACAAGGTAGGTTGTTTTCCTGTCTTCCAGAGAAACTTCAAGTTTTATCTTCAAATGTCTCAATATTTAACCAGAGTTAAGAAATATTTTTATACCAACTCTGCCCATACAGCTGATACCAAACCATATATCATATACATGCATTAATGATAATATGTGAATATTAATTATATGATAAAAAAACTTATTAAAGTGATGAAACGTATTAAGGTGATGAAACTTGGAAATTGCTACATTTATTCACAATAATAATAAAATTGGTATAGCTAACATTAAGCTACTCTCCAACTATTTGGAGAAATAGTAATCACTTCTGTCCACAGCACAGGCATACAAAACAGGAGACTTGCGTTCTGTTTATTTCAAAGGTCATCTATTAAATACTTCCATCATATTCAGTGTGATTCTCAGGACTGAAGCATGATAAGGAATTCACCAGCAAAAGGGAAGTAGGAACATAGCCAATGCCAGAAGACATGCTGCCTTCTCTTCATACGGCAGGCATGACCTATATCAGCATACACATTAAGAGTTTTACACGTGACATTGAAATTTTAGAAGGGAAGTTTGAATTTTCAAGTCAGAAATTTGAATTTTACTAAGATATACAGATACGTTTTCAGTTTATGTTTCCCATGCTTACTACGACCCTTCCTATGCTCTCCTTCCTAGTCCATCTACTAAAATCTCTTCTAATGAAGGTTCTGGTATCAATATGAAGGACTTAACTTGAATGTATATCATTGTGTTATATTTTCCTAGGGCACCTATACTTTAATCCTTAAATTCAAAAGTAGAATGAGGAGCCACAACCACATAATGGGGACAGGAGTCTCTTTCATAAACGGTGCTGGGAAAACTGAATAGCCACATGAGAGAGAATTAGGTTGGATCACTCTTAAACCCCATGCACAAAAGTAAATTCCAAATGGATAAAGATATTTTTGGAGATTTGACCCCTAAAAGCAAAGGAAACAAAAGCCAAAAGAAAGCAATTGGGTTTACCTCAAATTATAAAACTTTTACACAGCAAAAGAAAATTTTAGTAGATAAAAAGATACCCTGTTGAGGACTATAAGGAAACCAAATAGGAGAGAGACACTCAGCAAGGAGGGGGGGAGGGGGAAGGGGCAATGGGAGGGGAGGAAAAGGGCACAAAATGGAATAGAATAGAACACAAGGGACCATGGAGACGGATCATGGGTGAATTGGTGGTGGGCTACCCAAGGGGAATATAAAATGTAAAAGACATAAAAATATATATAAAAAAAAATTTTTTTTAAAAATACCCTGTTGAAAGAGAAAAAATATTTACACATAAAACAACTGATGAGGGGTTAATATCCAAGATATATCAAAAATTTATTTAATCTAGCAAAAGCAATGAACAATCTAATTAATAAGTGGACCACAGATCTGAACTGACAATTCATCAAAGAGGCTACCCAGAAGGCCAACAGATCCATGGAGAATGTTCATCATGGCCTTTGGTAAGGAAGACTGGGGTTAAAACTACAATGACACAGACCCTCACAACCAGGGCCTCCCTGGTGGTGTAGGGGTTAAGTCTCAATGCTATCACAGCTGCAGCCCAAGTTCAATCCCCAGCCAGGGAGCTGACCCAGGTGCAGCAGACCTCTCCTGTCTTGCCTGCTGCTCCCCTTGGCAGTGTATTTCATAAATCCCCCTGTTCTGCTCCTCACTCTGCCTCTGGTAAATCCTCTCACTTCCATCCCCCCACACCTCTGGCCTATACCACAGTTCTTGTATGCATAAATAAATAAAAATAAATCTTTAAAAAATAAAATAACTGCACATCCAAGAGAATGGTGCATATTAAAAAGAAAACACAAAGAAATGTTGGACAGATATAGAAAAAGATGAGCCCCCTTATACTGCTGGTGGAGAATGACTTGGATTTAATTTTAAAAACTGAAAATGAAAATACTGTATGACCCAACAATCCCACTCATGGGCATCAATCCATGGAAGAAGAAACCATCAACTCAAAAAATGATATGCACTACAGTGTTTAGAATAGCTAGGACATGGACACAACCAGGGTGCCTGCTGTAGAGGGCTGGATCAAGCGTATGAGCCATATCTAAACTGCAGAAAACCAGCCAGCCATAATGAAAGATGATGTGTTGCCATTTACAACAAAGTGGAAGGAGTTCAAGGGAATCGTGTGCAGCAAAGCATGTTAGGATGACAAAGATAAATAATGGACATTTATACAAGAAACAATTCAACAATTCAAAATACTTAAAAATCTAGTGGACAAATATAAACGAAGTGAGGTTCTGAGAGGAGAGGGAGGAATGGCCCAAGAAGTATAAGGGATGGCGGTGAGGAAAAAAAATAAAATGTGGATGATTAAAAAAAAAAATTAGCATATATGAGAAGCAAACGGGAGAAGATTAAAAACTGCCCACAAGATTAAAAAATAAACAGACTGAATGGGGACTGTTCATTGATGTAGATTTTTAGTACTAAACAATAGATGGGGGAAAGGTTATGGAATACATGATCTATCTGAAACCATAAAATGTAAGCAACACTTGAGACCACCTGGTTATAAATTTGGCCTTTTGAATTCAAATTTGTTCTTAAAACACAGAAAAACATGTGGTTTTTTTTTTTATTAAAATTTTCAGTAGCTCAGGTTTCCAGATAATGTTGTTTTATTGATAGGTTGTCACTTCCTCTTTGACTCTAACATGCATGATTTTCCTAATATTTTAATCTTCCATCAAGAATCAGAAACATTGTCTCATATAATTAAACTGTATATACTCAAATACCTTTTTCTACGTCTGACTCCTATTATAAATTGTTTACATATTTTTGTCCTTAGGTACTTGTTATTGAAGCAAAAAAGGGATGTTATGATGGTGTTCTGTAATACACAAACACCTAACAACTTCCAGCAACACAATAAAGAATATATACTTAAGATGACAGCCTGTATTTGAAATGTGCTATAAAGCACTTCTCTTAAATTATACTATGGAGGTGGAATGCTATAAAAAGAATGTTTTTCTTTTTGTACAATGTACAATGTATAATGTTACATTATTTCAATTTTTTAAAAGGATTTTTGAAGGAAGACACAGTTCAAATATTAAGTCTTCACCATTTTTCCCACATGAAATTAAGTTTATCATTAGTTTACAAGTTAGAATCTCAAAGTCTGAGGCTGTTTCAACTACAAAAAATCTGTCAGCAAAGCCCTGCTTGGGAAAATAAATCTATAAGGTGAATTTGGTTCACTGTGACATTACATCTAAACAGTACTAAAAGTACTAAATATTTAGTTCAATCCTAGTACTAAAACCAAGTTAGACAAATCAGTCAATAAATACTTATTTAGCCACATAATATGCAAGATTATATGTGGGATAAATGTGAATTCTTTGTCCCTTGCAGAGCTAAGACTTGTGTTGTACAGAAAAGCAGACGAAGACTAAAGGGGGTAGTTCGCTGTTAATGCCAAATAAATAGGAAATGGAAGAGCACCACGGAAGCTCACAAGACAAAGATCTGATAGCAAGGAGGAGTTGAATAAACTTTCTTTTCTTTTGGGGGAGGTTAAAGTGCCTGTTTTATTTTTAATATGCATGTGTATGTTGACAAGTTCAGACATCATTTGTAGAAGTGACTCTTGTCCTCTCCACCTTTTTCTCGTGGACTTGGACTTGAGATGTAGGGAAAGCAAATCTATTGCACAAATACACCTCGTCCCCTGTGTCAGACATAGAAATCCTTCCACACGAGCCCTGCCAGATGCAACCACTATCAAATGATTTGTAAGTCAGGGGAAACATGCCTGCTGACTGTAATAGACTGTGGATTCCCTGCCCGGATTAGGGCTGTATTCTGCACACTTAGCAGACCATTTGGCATACAATAGGTCTTGAATAAAAATGAGCTTAGATAATTAATTATTAAGTTACATAATTCTGTTTTTTGCATAGGTATGAACCATTTCTTTTCTCACAAGGCAATGCATTTTACTGCTGTTGAGAACCAAGGAAGGACACTACTGGGGGAGGTTGATGGCATGCAAGCAAGTACTCAGGAGTCAGGGAGAGAGACAGTGGAAAATAGAAGACTGAAAAGGAACAACAAAGGAGCCTGTGGAATGGAAAGGGAAGTCTGAAATAAAAGCGCAGAATTAGTAGCATTTCACATTCCCACCAGCAGTGTAGAAGAGTTCCTTTTTCTCCACATCCTTTCCAGCATTTGTTGTTGCCTGTATTTTTAATGTGTGCCATTTCATCAAGATCAAGTTAAAATGACCTGAAATCTGAGGGAATTTATTCCCTCATCTCTAAATGTCCTTTGTTAAAACTATAAAATATAACATAGATACAAGCGTACATAGAGAGCATTTGTGCAGTTTAAAGAGCAATAGTAAAATAGCCATATGTCTTATCCTCCCCAAAAGCCATGCTGTGCTTTCCCTGATTGAACTCCCACACTGTCTGAGGGGGAAGGCAAGTGTTCACTGAGGAATAAATGCCAGTAACCACTATCCTGAAATTAGAATCATTCTCTAATTTTTCTTTCCATCTTTATAACCTATGTGTCCCTATATTTGGAATTTTTAAAGGAGGACTGTGTCTCTTCTCTAACATGCTTTTTTTTGTTCTAGTTTATGCCTTTGAGATCATTCATGTTGATGTGTGCTCTAGAGGTGATTCATGTTTACTGTAGTTTTCACTATATAACTTTTGTTTAATGATGCTTCTGCCACATGTACAACTGTGGCCTAAATTCTGCACCATTCAGCCTAGGTGTGTAGGATGCTAGGCATTTAGGTGTGTGGAGTTACACTCTATAATGTTCCCACAACAGCAAACAGGAACAACGAAATAAACAGCAAATGACTAATGACTCGTTTCTCAGAATGCATCCCCATTTTTCGGCGACCAAGTGTTCCATACTTATTTATCCATCTTACTGTTTATGAACACTTGACTTTTTCTAGATATTTTCCTATTATGAACAACGCTGCCGCAAACACTCAGGTGCTCCCAGCACACCTGTACCAAAGTTTCCCAAGAGCATACACTGATAGCAGATTTCTGGGCCTACGTCATAGTTACGTGGTCATGTTCAGCTTCATTAGGTAATGCAAACCATTTCTTCAGAGTAGTTGTACTAATTTGCATTCTTGCCAGCAGCAAATGGGGGCTCCCACTGCTTTCCCTTTTGGCAGCACTTGGTATTATCAATCGGTTTTTATTTTCCAGCTCCTGTTGATTTGATGGAATCTTTCTGCAATAATAAACAACATTTTTTTTTTTTGCCCATTTCTGCTATTGAATTGGCTGCTGTTTCCTTCTTCATTCATAGGGGTTCTTTCCAAGTTCTGGATACTAACCCCTTATTAATTAACCAGGGTTCTGAAAATACTTTTTTTTTTTTTCTAGCTAATAGATTGTTTTATCCCTCTTTTGATATCTCCAAGTGAGAGAGAATCCTGGTTGGTGTTGAGTGGATATCTGGGTTGGGGGTGAGGCAGTGTTCATTGGGGAACACCAAAAGATAAAAGTTGTAAGAGGCTAGAATAAGAACTCTATGTAGGGAATAAAGAACTTCTGGCACAGGTTAACCAATCTGAAAAGGTTACTGTATGATTCTAACTCTACCATATTGTCATAAAAATAGAACAACATCTCTTAATGCTTTTAGCATATCTGTAAGAGTTCATAACCAATTAAAGGCAAAATATCTATTTTTTTTTAAGGAGTACCTAAGACAGAGTGCTGTCAGCAGGGAAAGCCTGATGAAAAGACTCTTCTTCAAGTGAAAAGATTCCGTCACCCACCCACAGCACTTATTTCACACCCCTAGGGAACCCTTCAGACGTGACCATACTCCTGCCTTCCATTGCTACACTGACCCCCTAGACCTTGAACCCTGCCCTCAGACACCACCGTTCCTAGTGGACTATGCCCCCCCACACCTCAACCACTCCTTGTACTCAGCCCATCGCATATCATCTTCACATCCGGTTTGGCCTCTGCCAAAAGAGGTCCCAGACAACCCACTCTAGCTATTCCCACTTTTCTTCATTCATTTCTATTTCATGGAATGCTCCAGGATTTATCTATTCAAGGCGTTTCTGAAATGAACAGTACATTAATAAAACAATGCATTAATAAAACATTCCTCCCAGTGTGGACATTTACTGAATGTTCTCATTACAGAACCTCAGATGGTATCTGTAGAGTGACACATTTTCTTGAATAGCCCTTGTTGATATACACAGCTGGCTTTCCCATTTGATATTCTGCTTAATATCTACAACTCAATGTTTAATAGTAAAGTGTAAAAAGGCTCCAAGTTTTATTGCCATCATTGGGAATATTTTCCCATACTGGCGGTATACAATCCTCAAAGGGGAACTAGCATTTGGTGAAATGACACCATTACAAATCATTTGTTAAAAGTTTTTGTTTGCAAAATGCTCCTCATGACAGCCAAAGAACATGTTGGCTTTTGAAAAAATATGAGCTTCCTGAAAATTGGCAAGCACGTTTTTGGTCTTACTCAAATCAAGGGTTGATATGCCATACCCAGTGTGCACAGATAAAGGAGGAGAGGGTAACCAAAAACTACAAAAAAGAATCTAAAAACTAAATAATAATAAAAATAAAATAAAATAATGATGATGATGATGAGGTTGGTCTTGAAAAAATACTTCAAAATGAAGCTTAACTGAAAAGAACCCAATCAAAATATTGGGAGTCTTAAATGTTGGGGTAACTAAGACATCAGATTTTGGTATGTTACTAACCCTTCCACTCTGACCATTCAGCCCTCTCTCTTTTCTGTTCCTCTCTTTTTTGTCTCCCCATCTTGCTGTGTGTCTTCCTATGTCCTTATTCTGCCTCTTGCTGAAATAAATCATCAAAGCTCTGCCCCCATGCCAATTCTTGCTGCTTCTTAATGCCCATAATTTTCCTTCCCTTCCTCACCACTGTCAAACCCACGTGTTGTGTCTTACCTACAAGAGGTCCTTGTAGGTAACCCTTTTTCATAATGGACACTTTCTTTCCTTAACTTACCAATGAGAGATGAGGATTTCCCATTATACCTTCTACAGACATTGATATGAGATCTACTCCAAATAAAAGAATCTCTAGTGGTAAAATTTTCCATGACATAAAATACAGCTAGGGAAGACATTTGAGGGACCCATGGTGCTTGCTCGGTTTCCCTAAATCATAATCCCTAAGTAACTGTTTGACCCACCTGCCCCTGGAACTATGTAGTGGTTTGGCCTGGTGGGAATTTGCAGGGTGCTGCTTTTTCTTTTATTGTGGTTGTCACCCAAGAAAACTTGGCTGTGTCATGCCACATGCCAAGATGGGATGAGCAGACGGAGCTGGTCTCAACATTGTGCTTTAACGCAGCCAGATCGAACCTCCCAGGACAGCTCCTAGGACAGCCAGCTCCCAGGAAGACAGCTGCAGTCACTCAGGTGTCCCAGACTGATTCATCAATCTGAGGGCAACTTGCCTCTCACTTCTGGCCTGCAATCTAACAGCTCTGCACTTTTCGGTTGGCTTTTTGTTTGAAACTGTATTTTGGGTCTGGTATTCTGGTCTCGATTTCAAATACAGGCTCACACCCTTATTCCATTTTTTTGCCGGTCTAGATGTCTCTCCTACCTGATTCAAACCTGATCCTGGGACGATCCCAGCAACAGCCTGCCTGACGTGGGCCTCGCACTGGCCTTGCCGAACCCTGACCCCAGATCCTGAAAGCAGATGTCAGCTCCAACTTCAGTTCTCTGTGTGGTCAGGATGAGCAAGGCCAGCCTCACACAAGGGTGCAGGAATGGTTACCTGCACAGTGATTATGTGTGTGGAGTAACCTGAAAGACCATTTTACAGAAAAGTGGTTAGGAGGTTAGGAGACAAAACTATAGAGTTGGAGCACTTGAGTTCAATTCCCACATCCATTACCTCCGTTTAATACTGGGGAAACTTCTTTCACTTCTCTAAACCTTGCTTTCTTGGAAAGATTTAGGTACCCACTTCATGCCAGGTGGGGCACTATTTCACAGAGGGCTTTCTTGATGACAGCCAAAGAACATTATTCTTGACAGGAGGGCAGTGAGTGCAAGGAGACCTGATTCAAGGAGAGCCTAAATCCACTGTGATTTAGGGAAACTGAGCAAAAAAAAAAAAATGCAAAGATGTATAGACAGAGAAGCCCAGAAGCACTAGAAATGAACTTTTGCCCAATTTGGATCTAGGCTGATACTGCTGACTCATCCAGACATATGTCTGTTACTGGAGATTAAGGAGGGATAACTAGATGGCCCTTCTATACTGGGCAACTCAAGGAGTGTCATGCACTGGGAAGACGTGCTAGGGGTGGTCTTCAATCAATCACAGTCAGAGGGTGTCCTCTGAGTTTTGTGAGTGGGTGGCCCTGATCTGACAATGTCTGCCACACTCCTCAATTCATTCTACACCATTCCACTAGCACCCCCCATGCAAAACCCTGATTCCAGGTGATTGCTCTAAGCCAGTGGCTCTCAACTAGAAGCAATTTTGATACCCAGGGGGATGTGTGGTTGTCACAACTAAGTAGGGTAGGACTTATTAGTAGTGTCTTCTGGGTAGAAGCTAGGGATGTTTCTGAAAATCTGACAATGCACAGCACAACCCCCACAGTAAGGAATTATTTATTCTCAAATGTCTACAGGTTGAGAAGTCCTAGTCTAAATCAATGTTGGCAATCATTTCTCTCTGCCAGTGGAAGTCAGGGGCACAGAGCTTATTTGAAGAATGTTTGGTGTGCAGGCATAGGAAGTAAAAAGAAAGGGCAGAATTCATGTGAGTTTACATGATGAGAATCCATGCCCCTTACCCCCACTCCTCCCTTTAGGAATTAGCAGAAAATTTAAGTTCTATATCTGTTTCACCTATGTTTCAAGGGGATATGGAAGCTGACATATAAGTTACATTTTTATCTTTTTGAAAGTATGTTTTACTTCTAGAAAAATACTTCTATCCATTAACAGCCCCCTCCCCACTAAATAGCATTTCTTTATTTAAAGCCAAAGCAGATGTAAACTAGGGTAGGTTTGGTTTCATTCTCTGTTGCCTGATTTTCCTGGAAAATGTCATCTAGGCAAGACCTCATCCCTCCTCTTTTCTAAGCACTGGACCAGGTCACAAACTCCTTGAGGGGAGATTCTCCATCTGCCCCATCTTTTTATTCCCTGTACCTTAAAACAGAACATGGCATATAATAATCAATAAAGATTTATTGAATTATTGAATATAGTATGGGATTTTGTTCCCAATTTCTTTTCTGTTTTTCTCTTAAGATTACTAGGCACCTTCATTTGTATACATCTACTGGTAACTGATAGCCACATGACCTCAAAGTATCAACTTCATATTTTTTCCCAAGGCCATCTTTCCTTACCTGTTTCCTCATATTTCTATTCAATGTACTTGTCTCTGAGTTCCTTATCTATCACATTCTTTCTAAGTCTCTTGAAATTCACAGAAGCCTTTGCCAGCTTTTCATCACCTTGGTGCTGAAACCTGTACTTTAGCCTCACTGTTGCGGCTGCTGCATTCTTCCAGGAAGAAGAGCCTTCCCAAAAGCCAGCTCCAGTGCCAGGCAGTCTTTGCCCCCAGTGACATGTCTTCCTGCTCACTGACTTCTACCCACAGCCCTTCCCTGGCAGGCTGGATCTTCCCGTAAGTCCCAAGAATCCCCTGGTTTTTGTCTTGGATGAATATCACCACCTTCTCTAACAAAAGTTGGGGAGAAAGGTGTTCTGTGCATATGTGATTTCTCCCTATTTTGGATTCTTCTAAACCCACAGAAAATAAGAGCCTCTGGTCCCCCTCTGCTTTCTTCCTGTTAACACCCACCACCCCCCACCCCCACCCCCAGGTCCCTCAATATTCTATAAACAGTATTGTTTGGAACTAGACTTATTGCTTAACTAAAACTGAGAGCTCATTTTAAAATTGCTAATCAGATTGGGTTAATAAGTATGTATTTTATTTTAACAGACTAAGTGCTAAGGAATTTAAGCAATCAAAACTATGTAAGCAAATGTTACATTTAGTCAAAGTATCATGCAATACATGATGTTACAAATAGCTACAGAATGTTCCCTGTACATTAGGTTTGAAAGGAATTTCTCAGTGTTGTTACCTTGGTAAAAACAGAGTTGTGCCTGTTCCCCCTTTTCTAAGAAGAGGGAAATTGCTCTGATGGAAGCAGAGGACATACAGAGTCTGACTAATTTTGGATTTCTTTGATTCCATGTGGGGGCGGATAAGAAATGCTGAATGCTCTCTCCTTTGATTTTGCTGGGAAATTAAAGTATGTTAGGAGGCCCACCCTCCTAATATCATAAAACCCCCAGCAGTCTCCTTCCTTGGCTCTCAATTCCTGTTCTCCCCAGAATGTCTCTTATACAGTAAGCCTTTCATACAGAGTGTGTGTGGGGCCGGGGTGGGGAGGGGGGATAGCATTAATCTTGACACTGAAACAGTTTTATAAGGTAGTGTTTCTGCAGGGTAATAACCACACATAGTATATTGGGATAAAGCAGACATATTCTCAAGATGTAGGCAACTTCAGCGGCAGAAGAGCAAAGGGAGGTCACCATGGGCAGCAGCAATTCTCTGAACCTGTCCAAGTAACACTAGAGAAAACTCATCATGGTTTATCTGTCCTCTCTGCTGTGCACTGCTGCTATGCTAGTAAGTTTTTGCTCTGAATGCTGATGTCCATCCCCTGAATTTGGCCAGTTTACTTGGGGGAAAATCAAAGAGAAACAAAAGTGTTCTCTCTCCTCATTGCTGCTGAACAAAGCAGGGGAAATTCAACCAGAAGTGATAGTTGGGACATAAATGCTACAGGGGAATCATTCTTCAAAGCAGAAACTTTTCATGTTGTCTCTAGCCTGAGGTTATGCTTCCCCAAAATTCACACTATATTATTTATCTCTAGATAGAAGTTAGACATTGCTTGCTTGTGATGTTTCCACCCCATTGGCAGTTTTAATACGGTGAACCCTGAAGACCCTGAAATCAAGTTTATCAGATCAAGATCCAATTTGCCTACTGACAGACAAGTGTTCACCAATTTGGAACATGTAGGATAGAAAAATCATTTGGTCATGCCAAAATACATAAAGCCATGCATTTGATAAACAGAAAACAAATGCTGACAAAACATCCTTCTCTAATTTAAAGAAAAACGTCTTTTAAAAAATACATTCTATTTTCACTCTGAAATGCTTTCAGAATAATGCATTAAACAGTATACAAAGAACATGGAGGAAATGTTTTCTTTATTGTGTTTTATTACTCTTATTTCCTCTGCATCTTCAAAGCTGAGAATGAAACGGCTCTGAAAGAAGTAACTTCAGGGAATTGTTTCTGTCTGTGCTTTGTAACTTCACAAGCCATTCCATATCTGTTATTCATTTCCTGCTAGTGACTAAATGGATGTCTTTAATGTCTTTCAGCAGATGAAAGCCCAGGCAATAGGGAGACAAAACTTTATCACTGATCACCATAAACCAATATTTATTGGGTATCACCTATGGTCACCACAGGAGACTGATGTTAGGAAACAGGCTAGGTTAATTCAGAAAATGTTACATTCTCTGCAAAGCTGGAACCCCCCCCCCCTTGCTGGGGCAGAAATGTTTGTGAGAGCAGATATGAATACTTGAGTACATGTTTTTAAATACACATGTAGCCAGTAGTTACTATTTCCTATTTACCCCAGCACATAATATACTAATTAGTATATAGTAGGCACATAATAAATGTAAAAGGAAATGAATGAGTGAAGTTAACACTAGGTGCTTTTGTTGGCCATCAAAATTCATTTTATATTAACATACACTGATGAGATATTGAGATAGCTGTCATTCTAATTTCAAAGCTAATATGACCTGCATAGTCTATGTGAACAGGATAATACTCATTGAAATAAACTGTGAAGATCATTTGCACACATCTCCCCCAATACCTAGGTAACAGTTTCTCTAGAAAACATTCTCAGCATTGGAGGTGCTTGGTCATGAGATATGCTTATCTTGAACTTTACTAGATAATTCCAATTTGCTTTCCAAATGACTTTTCCAATGTAACCTTCCTCATGTCAGGTAAAAAGAGTTTTCATCAACCAAAATTAGCTTGATTTTTTTTCTTTTTAATACTTTCTGTGGTTCCTATTGTTTTTACACCCCCCACCCCAACCAACTTTTTAAATGTTCAGAGTGACTCACAGAAAAGCAAA
Organism: Scalopus aquaticus; assembly: GCA_004024925.1. Classification (NCBI taxonomy): domain Eukaryota; kingdom Metazoa; phylum Chordata; class Mammalia; order Eulipotyphla; family Talpidae; genus Scalopus; species Scalopus aquaticus. Next base: position 45,933 of record PVIJ01012795.1, read on the forward strand.
ACTTAACTGCAGAAGACAGATATACTTGAAGTAATTCTGGAAAGCTGAAAATAGACAAATAAAGATATACTAGAAGTACAAACAAAAACTTGAGATATAGATATCTCTAAATTCTGTATCAACAATGTAGAACTTAGGCCAAAAAGCATTAAACAAGACAGCAGAGGACAAGTTTGAAAGCTAAAGGCCACAATTTACAAAGAATCCATAATATCTATTTACTCAATTAGCATGACAGTAATCTTCATCACTCAGAAACTGCAGAACATGAGGAACACAAAAACTTACTTTGTTTTCCAATTAGACATGAAACACTCATAAAAACTGATCAATATAAACATGCAAAAATGTATTTATATTTTCATAAAGAAACAATAATAAAGTCTAAGAAGCTGCAATAAAACCACAAAGGATGGTGAGAAATGGAAAAAATAAAACTAGCAAAATCTTGATGAATACCATTTTCCTTTTCTTCATTTTCTTTGCATTTTTTAGCTATCATCAACTAAACTGCCCTGGCATCTTGGTATTATTTTGTTCAAGATCCCAGAAGAGTAATATAATTGATAAAACCACATATAAATCACAGGCTGGGATCTGTGGCTTAGCTATGCTCAGGTTTCTTTTCTCACCCTGAGTCCAAAGGACTGGGAAGAGCAGGTTATAAGGTAGAAAGACATGGCCACCTGGAACTGTTCGTTAGAGGGAGTGTTTAAGAGCAGGGAACATCCATGAAGTGGAAACAGCTGGAGTGGAAACACTAATAACTTGCATCTTTAATGATGTCTTCCTGAAGGGGGGAACAGCTGATTATTAAACTGGATCAATTTTGCATGCTCCAGCTCCATTTCAAAAATAGCAATAACATCAGGCCTCCCTGGTTAAGTCTAAGCCTATGAAGCCAAGTGCAGACATGAGTTCGATCCCCAGCCAGGGAGCTTCTCACATGGGGCAGCAAACCTCTCCTGTCTCACCTGCTGCTCCCTTTAGCAGTGTATTTCAATCTTCCTGCTCTGTTCCCCATTCTGTCTCTGATGAATTCTCTCACACCCACACCTCTGGCCTGCACCCAGCTCTTGTATGCATAAATAAATAAATCTTTAAAAAAACACACCAACATCATTTTGACTCATAACTTCATAAACTTGTCAGGAGCCCCTTGTCTATGTAGCTATCATTTCCTCTGACTACACGCTGTTATGAGTGGAGGGGGATCATCCCTTTATAGCTGAAGGTGATCTACCCAACCATTGGGCAATTGGTTCTATGGAAAATAAATGAACTGTATTTTTGTAAATTAACTAGGCTGTGTCTTCAGAGAATTTTGCTATATTGAAAACACTTTTTAAGATAGTTAATTATTATCTTTAAGGCCTACTTCCCTCTCCCTTTTCAAAAATGTCTCTAAAGAGTTTCCTATGGAACACCAACATTGTCAGCACAGGTAAATGTTGCAATAGCAGGATACAGACTGAGGTTAAGAGAATATCCTGCTTATGAAGCTCTGGAGTTTAGAATTAGGACTTTGCTGAAAGTGGTGACCAAGTAGATAAAGTTCATCAAAGAGCAAGGTGAATTAAAAAGAGAAAGAGTGGGCCTCCCTGGTGGCGCAGCGGTTGAGCGCTGCACTGTGGAGCTGTCAGCAGCGGTGGCGCGAGTTCGACACCTGGCTGGGGAATGCCTGGCTGGGGAGATTCCCACATGGTGTGGCAGACCTCTCCTGCCCCGCCCGCTGCTCCCCTCAGCAGTGTATTTCTGATCTGCCTGTTCTGCTCCCCACTCTGTCTCTGGTGAACCCTCTCGCCGCCCCATGCCTCTGGCCTGTACCCCAGCTTAAATAAATAAACCTTAAAAAAAATAATTAAAAAGATTTCTTAATTTCTTCTTCAGATTGGGTGTTTGCATATAGGAAGGCTATTGATTTTTGTGCATTGATTTTGTATCCTGCTACTGTACTGAACTGGTCTATTATTTTGAGTAGTTTTTCTATGGATTTTTTAGGGTTTTGTATATATATTATCATATCATCTGCAAATAGAGACATTTTAATTTCTTCTTTTCCTATTT
>PVIJ01012796.1:0-47992 GCA_004024925.1 Scalopus aquaticus
AACAAAAAAAAAAAATGGGGAAAAAAAAAAAAAAAGAAACACATACCCCTTATTTGGCTGTAATCAGAACTAGGACTCTATCCTGTCCGCAGTGCATACCAGCAGTTCTCACTTCATTTTGCTACTGCCCAGAGCTCTGTGGAAAAAAAGGAAAAGAAAAAACCCCAAAAGAATCAGTAATAAAAAAACCTTACTCATGGCAGAGCTGTATTATAGATTCACCCCATCCCCCCACCCCCAACCATACACACACCAAACTGGGACCACTGCAGAACCTATCTTCCTACTAGAGATAAGCTTAGACTGAAAATGAAGGGCTAGAGGACAATCCTACAAGCAAATGTTAATAAAAAAAAGTCAGAAACAACTATGCTTATATCAGATAAAATAGATTTCCAGTTACAAAGGTAATAAAAGACAGAGGGATGTTATATAATGATTAGGTGCCTAGCATAACAAGTAAATGTAACACTTATAGATGCACCAAATAATGGGAGATACAAGAATTTAAGAAAGATATCGATAACACAGTAATAGAGGATTTTAATGCTTGACTTAAAACTGTGGATGGATCGACAACACAGAATAAATAAGGAGACAATAGCTTTAAATGAAAAGCTAGAACAGTTTCACTTAATAGCTGTCTACAGAAAATTCCACCAAAAACATTGTCATGTACATTTTTCTCAAGTATGCATGAAACATTCTCAAGAATTGACTATATGTTTGGACCTTTAGGATAAATGAAAGAATAATCAAGATTTTCTGCGCTGCCATTAGCATTAGTGATAGACGCCTGTGGTCCTACATGCATGCCTGATGGCGGGCACCTGAAGTAAGGTGTGGGCATGCGTGAGTGGGCACACCTGGGCCTGGAGATACTGAGCATGTAAGGGTGGCATCACAGAGGTGGCGGCAGCAACAGCAGCATCGGTAATAAACAGAGCATGGTGGCAGAGGACCTTTTTGGTGGGGTGCAGGAGAGAGACCATTAGAAAATGCCAGAGAACCCAGAGAGAGTAAAGATTCGCTAGGGTCTAGGAGGCCTACCAGCCTCCTGCCCCCTACCCCAGCTACCCTATCTGCCTCACTACAAAGGATCATTAAAAGCCTGAAAAGCCACTGAGGGCTCCAGAACTCCTCCTTTACCCATCTGCCAGAATCATAGAGAACCCACCCCATGCCTTGCTGGCACTACAGAACCCAAGTAAAGTGCCAATGAACTTAAGAAGCTTAAAATCATACCAAACAGGGCCTCCCTGGTGGTGCAACAGGTTAAGTCAGCACTCTGAAGCTATCTGCAGCCACTGCAGCTTGAGTTCGATCCCTGGCCAGGGAGCTTCCCACATGGTACAGCAGATCTCTCCTGTCTCACCCGCTGCTCCCCTCAGCAGTGTACTTCAGTCAGTCTGTCTGTTCTGCTCCCCACTCTGTCTCTGGTGAATCCTCTCACCATCCCATACCTCTGGCCTATACCCCAGATCTTGTATGCTTAAATAAATAAATCTTTAAAAAAATCACACCAAACATTCATTCTCATCATGCTACATAACTAGACATCAACTGCAAAAACCCTGAAATAGCATTAAATATGTGGCAATTTCAAAATATACTACTCAATAGTCACTAAGTGAAAGAGGAAAGTAAAGCAGAGATAAAAAAACAAACAAACAAACAAACAGGTGGAACCTAATGAAAATGAAGACAAAAGTTACCAGGATTTATGGGATGCCCAAAAGTCACTTTAAGAGGGAAGTTAATTGCAATACCAGTCTACACAAGCAAGAAAAATACCAAATAAACAATTCAACATTACATCCAAGGCATCTTGAAAAAGAAAAACAAATTAAATCCGTTAGTAGAAAGAAAGAACTAAATTTAAAGCAAAAATAAACTGAAATAAAAACTATATAAAATCAATAAAACTAAGAGATGGTTCTTTGGGAAGATAAAATTGGTAAAACTTTAATTAGACTAACAAAAAAAGAAAAAACTTAAAAATAGAAATAAGAAAGGAGAAATCACTATAGATACTATAGAAATATAAAGGAAAATAAGAGATTGCTATGAACAAACATATGCAAATTAAAGTGATAATCTTGAAAAAATAGATACATTTTTAGAACAAAGCAATTTGCCAACTCAGAACCAGGAAGAAACAAAAATCTTGAATAGACTAATCACAATTATGGAAATCTAAATAGTAATCAAAAATCTACCCTAAAACAAACCCCAGGACCAGATGGCTTTTCAAATAATTTTTATCAAACTTCTAAAGAATTTATGCCCTTTTCACTCAAAAGAGCATCTGACCATACCAATAGATGTTCAGAAAACATTTGAAAAGATTCAGCATGCATTTGTGATTATGATGAAAACCCTTGAAATATGGGGGCTAATGGAACACATTTTAACATAATGGAAGCCACATATGATAAACCCATAGTTGGCATTACTCTCAATAGAGAAAAATTAAAAGCCTTTCCATTATGATTCTATACAAAACAAAGATTTCCACTCTTACCACTACTGTTCATCATAGGTTTGGAAACCCTAGCTAGAAAGATATAAAAGGAATCCAAATTGGGAAAGAAGAAGTAAATTTGTTGTTTACTTCTTATATATATAACATGATAATATACATAGGCAACTTAACACCTTCGTGGAATAAATGATTAACACAATAAACCAGTTCAGCAAAGTGGTCAGTTACAAAATGAATACACAAGAATCAGTTGCATTCTTATGTGCAATGAACTAGGAGAGGAAGACATTAAGAAAACCATTCCATTTACAATGACACACACGCACAAATATACTTAGGAGTAAGCCTAACAAAGGAGGTGAAGAAACGAGGCACAATAAAAACTGAAAAACATTGTTAAAAGAAATAGAAGACAACAGAAAGAAATGGAAAGATATCCCCTGCTCATGGATTGGAGAATCAAAATTGTCAAATTGGTCATCCTACCTAAAGCAATGTACAGATTCAATGCAATTCTAATAAAAATTTCAATGGCATTCTTCATTAAAAAAAAAAAAAAAGAAACATTACTGAAATACATGTGACCCCACAAAAGAGCCCCAATAGTCAAAACTGTCCTGGCAAAAAAAGGGGAAAACTGTGACATTACATTTCCATACTTCAAACTATACTAAAAAGCCATAATAATTAAAACAGCATGGTACTGGAGCTAAAACACAGAGATGAATGGAATAGAATTGAAAACTAAGAAATGAACACATACGTACATGCAAAGAATATACACTGGGCAAAGAACATCTCTTTAATAAATTGTGTTGGGAAAATTGGACTGCCACACAAAAGAATGAAACTAGTCCTCTTTCTCAGACCATATGAAAAATTCAACTCAAAGTGGATAAAAATGGATGTAATGGATAAAAAACTTGGCTATAAGATCTGAAACCACAAAACACATAGTAGAAAACAGGCAAAATACTCCATGACATAAACTTCAGAAATATTTTTGTGGAGTTATCCCCAGCAGCAAGGAAAACAATAAAGAATATCAACAATTGGAACTACATTAACTTAAAAAGGTTCTGTACAACAGAAGATACCATAGATAAAAGGAAGAGACCCCCTATTGAATGGGAGAAAATATTTGCACACCACATATCTAATAAGGGACTGATATAAAATATCTATTATACATAGAACTCATACAACTAAGCATAAAGAAAACAACTAACCCAATAAAAAAGTGGGCAGTTGAACTAAATAGGCACTTCTCCAAAGACTTACAGATGATCATCAGGTGTAGGAAAAAATGTTGATCATCACTTATCATCAGGGAAATGCAAATCAAAACCACGATGAGATACCACCTGTGAGAATGGCCTATATCAAAAATACCAGAAATAGCAAAAGCTGGTGAGCATTTGGAGAAAAAAGAACCTTCTTACACTGTTAATGGGAATGTAGACGGTCCAGCCTCTATGGAAAACAATGGATTTCCCAACAATTCCACTCCTAGGTATCTACCCTGAAAATACTAAAACACTAATTCAAAAGGAAATCTGCCTTCCTATGTTTACAGCATTGCTATTCACAATAGCCAAGATATGGAAATAACTTGAGCAAAAACAGATGAGTGGTATTTATATACAATGGAATATTACTCAGCAATAGAAAAGATAAATTAATGCCATTTGCAGTAACATGGTTGGAATTGGAAGGAATTATACTAAGTGGTATAAGCCAGAAAGACAAAGACAAATACTGGATGGTGACTCTTTTAGATGGGTTATAGAAAAAAAAAACAATAAGCAAAGGGTTAGACAAAATAACCATGAAAGTTGACCATAGATCTATATTTTTCAGAGAGGTAGGGGAGTGGTTAAAATGAGAGGTAGGGAGAGGGGGAGACCGTAATGGATTTTGGTGAAGGGCTGTGGATGCTTTGGTGGTGTTACAGTGAATACAACTAAAGCAGGAAATCCTATATTGACAAAACACTGGCAAGGATGTGGAACAATAGTATTTCAATATCCATCTACCTATCAATCAATAAAACAAACAAAAACTAAAAATGGAAATATCATATGTTTCGGGAATGCCACTTTTGGGTATCTATCCAAAGAACAAAATTCATAACCTTGAAAAATTACATTGTACATAAAGTTTATTGAGGTATTATTTATACTAGCTAGGATATACAAGCAATCTAAATGACGATTGCATTAATAAAATGTGGCCTATACACACACTGGAATACTATTCAGCTATAAGAAAAAATGAAAGCTACCATTTACAGCAAAATGGAAGGAGTTCAAGGGACTATCCAAAGCAAAATCAGCCAGAAAGATAAAGACAAATAGTGCATGATTTCATGTATCGTAATACAAGGAAACAAAGCACATGAACTAATAGGGCAAAACAAATTAGTGGACATTGAGAATGTAACAGTTTCCTGATGTTGAGAAAGAGAGTAAAGGAGAATTTTCAAGGGGGGATATAAGGCATGTTGGAGAGTGGGAAGGAGAAAAAATATATAGACAGTGGGTGATGATGGATAGATAGATTGTAGATAGATAAAAAATAAGCTGTATGTTACATAAAGGTTAAAAAAAAGTGTTGAAATCTTTCAGACATATGGAGTTAACCTGGGCGTAAAGAGGAAATTAGGGAGCCAGTTTATTTTTTCCCCCAATAGCAACTTGTTGACAGAGATGTCCATCTTGTATTGACTAATATACAAATCCACCGTTACTCATAACTAAATGTTCATCTGTATATCAATTTATTCTCTTCTCTTCTGATCACCCTATCCATATACCAGTGCCATCCTGTTAATTATTGTAGTTTTGTGACATCTTCGATTCTTTGGAGGACTAAATTGCCTTATTCCTGATTTTAGAATTCTTCTATCTTTGCACATTTATTCCTCAGTTCTTTCTTAAAACTACACAAATGAGATAGATGTGTAATCACATGGATGACTTCATTTTGGCTTCTGGAAACAAGGCTGCATAATCTATAAATTGTAATCTGATTGCAAGTGAAAAATATGCTGTGTTTTATGCTCTCTGGTGCACAGCTTAGGGAGGATAACTACAGAAGCAGAAACTCAGAAGAGAGATATCAGTTAGAGAGCAATATAGCAGCACTCCTTCTTTCTCATCTGCTGTTTGCTTTCTGTTAATTGGTGTTTGAAAATACCGCATACAATGAGATATTTTGGGAGAGAGAGACCATATTCACATAAATTTTATTACAGTGTGTTTTTATAATTGTTCTATTACATTATTGTTGTTGTTAGTTTCTTTCTGTGCCTAATTTATAAATTGAAATTTATCATAAGTATGCATGTACAGAAAAAACATAGTAGGTATAGGATTTGATAATAGCTGTATTTTCAGGCATTTATGGGGAGTCTTGGATTGCATTCACCCTGATTAAGCAGGGGTTACTGTATACAATTGCTGAATAATCAAGAATATTAGAGTTGGAAGAGATCTTAGAGATGAAATTGTCACTTGGTAGATGAGGAATCTGAATTTGTTAAAATTTAAGTTACTTGGTGGCAAAATCAGGGGGAAAGCCTTAGTCTCCAGTTTTTGAGCTGTATTTTCTAGTACACCATGAAGTGTGGGAGACTTCAGTACTTCCTAATCTCTCACTTATATATTTCACAAAAGAAACATATTAAACTAAAATGTATCAGAACTGACAATTCTGTTAGATTTCTTCCTCATTTAAAGCCTACTTAGTACATCACCAAGAGTGGAAGCATAAAAATGGGATTGTAGGGTGTTTTTTTTTTTTCTTTTCTCAAATTAGTAAGGGTAACTTATACATTTGATATGAATTGTACACATCTTTACCTATGCTTTTAATTTTTTTCTAGTGATAAAATATCCTAAACCATCTGGAGAGAACTGGAGCTTGGCTTCATTTCCATTTAGTAGCAATTACACTTTGGGCAGTGAGGGGAAAAGAATGAAATGTCTCTGGAGTAATCATTTCCCTTGACAATGACTGCTAGGTCCAGAGATAATTTTGTGTTTTTCTCTAGAGTGTTAAAGGGGAAGTTTGTAGGTGGAGGCCTACAAAATCTATGGAGTTTGCTTAGGGAACAAGGTCTCCCCAATGCATACACACTTTATTGAAAAAAATGGAATGATATTTTCAGACAACTAAGAGGAGACAGCTATCCTCTAAATAAAAATTAACTGATTGTGTCTCTCAGAACTCACATCAATTTCCCAAGGGGTACATTTGAATGAAAAAATTGAATCTTTGCCCTGTCATGCTTATTACTTGGGTGACATGTGTCTGTTAATCATTACCTATTTATGTGAAAGGTAGTTTAAAATATAATAAAACATAAACCAAACACACATGGTTTTCTTCATTTGAGCCTATTTTTTATGCCCCATTTTCTAATAATAATCTCTTTTTCCCAGGGAGAAGTAGAGAAATTCAGCCAGAGTTAAGTATATTGGGTCTTATCAATCTGTGAGCTGCATGTGGCTATTTATAAAATGCTCTATTTTTGCCATCTGTTCTCCACATTCTCATGTCTCTTATTCTATGTTCTTCTTTTCCTGAAATGCTAGCTGTGCCTCTTAAATTAATGTCTAAGTTGTTTTTTTTTAAAGGGATCCTGTTTGATATTTAATATCACTTGGAGACTGTCTAATGAAATCTCATCCACTCTGCACACCTCCAAATTTTAGACATGTTTCCTCCCTTCATTAATCTCAATGGAAGGTTTGCATGCTCTCCTCTTCACTGGCACTAGACCGAGTCTGCTGGAATCTCCTCAATAATGGTGATCTCTTCCCAGCTGGGGAGACACAGAGGTCATCATTCCCTTTGCTCCTCTTCCCAACTCAAGTCTAAATGCTTATTGCTGGAACCAAATGATACTCTATAGGGTAATTCCTTTTATCAAACCTAAATCCATTTTTAAATCACTGATTTTAGATGAACATAATTTTCTTAGAGATCACAAAATGCATGATATGGATATAGAAACTGAACCTCAGAGATGTTGATTGGCCTGAAGAGGGTACATGAGTATTGGTAAAATATTTGATCAGTAGATTTTTGTACCCCATGTTTATGACAGAGTTTAGGCATATGAATGGGAAATAAAAATAACAAATCCAACAAGTTAAATGATAATGTGAAATTGTAACAGGGTGGTCCCCAGGAAAAGCATTCCCTGCATCACCCAATGAAGGGTGGAGTAGAGCAGGGAGGAGAAGGAGCTGGAGAGAAGGGAGAAAGGAGGACGGAGAGCCAGAGGAGACCTGGAAGAGGCACACGGAGCAGAGAGATGCGAAGAAGCTGCGCTTGCTTCTCGGTCCTGGACTGACTGAAACTGATGTGGTTGAGAGTCCCGTGGCAGGTTAACAATGGCAACTTTTATCTTGACTTCGATCCTTTTGTCCCACATGTGCTATGCTCCTTCTGCCCCCTTTCTATGGGTCCCCACCAGAAGGTGTCTTAGACTTGTGGCAAGCTTTTGGGTCTCAGTGGGTCTGCTTTGGGCCAACCCTGTTTGGCTGTGCATTTACTCACGAGGGGATGGGTATCTTTGGGTGCTGGATTTAAAAACTATATTCTTTGACTTTTCTGTATTGCACAGTAATTGCATTCAAGTTGCTTTCCATTGACGGTCTTATGCTCTAGAGCAGAACCTATTTAGAGTGGGCAAATTTGGGGGTTCTAGAGTGCCCCTCTCCCTGCCCTATAACAAAATCATTAACCTTTATTAACCCTCATGATAACCTTGCATATTAGCTGGCTAGGAGTGTTGTAAAAAATACTGCAAACCAGATGGAACAGAGATGTCCTTTCTCATATAGTCCTACTGGTTAATGATGCGCTCAAGGTGTTGGCAGGCCTAGGTTCTTCTGAGGCCTCTCTCCTCGGCTTGCAGAACTTCTTGTTGTGTTCTCACCTGGTCTTTCCTCTGTGTACTCATCCTTGGTGTCCCTGAGGATGTCCAAATTTCCTCTTCTCATAAGGAAGCCACTCACATTGGATTAGGACTCATCCCAAAAGCTTCATTTTAAATTACTTATCTCTTGAAAGCCCCAATGTCCATTACAGTAATATATTGAAGTTTTAGGACTTAGTATTGCAACATATAAATTTTTGTGGGGGCGGAGAGGTGGCACAATTAAGCCCATAATACCTTATGAGGTCAGAATTTTTTAATTTTCCTATTAACTGATGATGAAAGAATGACACAGAGATGTTTAGTGACTTGCCCAAAGTTGCACAGCAAATAAAGGTAGAGCCAGAATGTGAACAGAATCTAAACTCAGAAAATCTTCTGTGAATGTTCAGTGTTTAGAGCCCTGCTTACAAAATATTTGGTAATGACACTATTATAATGTTAAAAATATTTTCAGGTGTGTCACCCAAGTTGTGGATAAACACAGCTGCATTACCAAAGACATGTATGAAGAGGAGTGGAAATGTATAGGAAATATCCAAAGCAGATAGGAAATTTTCTTTAGAACACCTAATCTTAGATCATCTATAGCTAATTACATTTGAGATCAGGGTGCATGAAAAAGTAATTTAATCTCAGAGTTTTCAGTGAGGATTCTTATTTTACAGAAGTCTCCTTAGTCTATTATCATAAGACAGAGAAGTTGTCCTATAATAGTTGTATAACCTGGAGAAAGTTTCCCACAGAAATTCAATAACACAATCAAAGGGGAGTTGAATGCCTCCTAAGGACTGATTTTCTGTACTGGAAGCCTGAAGATGCATCATCATTTCTGGTCATCCTATAATCTAATGCAGTAATAAGCCTGTCAACTCCTTTCTTAATTGTAACTTTAACACATATAGTGACAAAAATAGCTGTCCTCACTTTCTTATATCCTCTACAGAAAATGACCTGCCCAGGCCCTGCTATTATAAAATTTTCATGGTCACTGTCAGCTGGATGAATCTTTACAAGACAATGTTAGTGAAATTGCCAAAGAAAGAGTCGAGAAACGGCCTTTCTTTTCAGCTAAAGAGAAATTCAAAATTTGACCTCTAATAATTGAAGCAAGGTGAAAAAAATGTGCATAAATTTATGCAGCAACAGCAAAAACATTTTTATACTATCAAAATAAAAGTAAAGCCTTTTTCAGTCATCCATTTAAAATCTCCAAGTGAATAAATAAGAAAATGCATTTACAAATGTATTAAGGTTTTAAGCCCTTTGCTTCCCAACTTTAATAAATAGCTGCATAATTACAAAATAAAATGTAAAGCTATGCTATGGGAAAGTTGTCAGTGACAGAACAGTTGTTTAGAATCCTCGTTAATGACAAATTGCTTTTAAAAAAGAAAGAGAGTACAAGTATATGTAGTATATGTTCCAGTTTTAATGCAGTCTTGAAAACTAGTCCCTACTTTCTCTCATTGTTTTCAATGGTTGATTTCCAGTTCTCTGAATGAAACTGAGACATATCTTAACAGATACTACCACATTACCTTAAGGATTATTAAGTCAAACTGCTCATTTGTTCATGATGAATTTTAGATCTGGATGAATGTCATCTGTCAAACATGTACTCTTGCTATCAAGAGGTGCTGGGACTAAAATTAGGTCTCTGTCATCCCTTGTAGCCTCTTTCCACACTTGTATTTATGGGAAGATGCTAATGGAGAGTGGTAAATGAATACTGCCTCTCATGGAGAACATTCTAGCGTCTCTTAACCTTAGCGAAATTATGATCCCTGTACTACAGATGGTTTTATCTAAGGTATTGATATCACCTAGGTACTTCTACTAAGTCCAAATATATTTTCCCCTTGTTCCTAAAATCACATTCATGAAGACATTTACAATTCTAAAACCAGGTGCAGCTTTTATATCTTGCACAATAATTAAGTATGGAACGCAATCTGAAAAATCCCAAAGCATGCAGGTTTTTCTGCAGCTGCGAACTTGTAAATATAGTGAGTGAATACTTAAAAACAATTGCAGCTGATTAGTGAGACATGCCAGCACACATCTTTGTGAAGAAGAGCAAACAAATTTGAAGAGCAAATAAATACCTGCCTGTGAAGAAACTACGAAAATAAGAGCATTTATTATGTTATCAAAATGGTGCCTTCATTGATAAAATGTTCTGAGGTTGATTGAGTCTCTCACTTAACATGATAAGATACTTTTACAGAAAAGGCAAGATTGTGGCATAAAACACTCTAGTATGCTAGCAATCTGAGTTGATATGATGGCCTTGTGGTTGGCTGCAAATCCACTTAGGGTTGTAGAGATCAGAACTAATCCCTGGACTTTCCCCCTAACTCCTATGCAAAGTAAGATATTATGTAAAAGTGGAGGACTTCTCTGTTTGTCCAGTTCTGTTCAAATATTAGTGAGTGTTCCCAGGGAATCTGGTGACATGGAGCCATGCATAATTAAATGCTATGATTCATGTCAACAAATGATTTAGAATAGAAGAAAAAACAATGATTCTGTACTGGAGGGCAGGGAAAGTATCTGCATAGGAGGCATTTAAAAGATTGTCTTCAAGGAAGAATGAAGCGTCCGATCAGGCAGAGCAGAGACTATTAGTGTAATTCATTAAGATGAGTTCATATTGGAGAAGAATGGAGGGGCTTCTAGGGAGTGAACAACTTAAGCAAAATCAAAGACATGTCAAAGTAGATCCTTGTCTAAGATGGGGAGTCTTGTGCAGGAAAATCTGTACACAAGAAGCAGATATAACTGATTAGAAATGACTTGTAACAGGCTTTAATCTTGCAGAGATCATGCAGTGGAGAAGGATTGGAAATGATGCCATCAAAAATGCTTTGAGTATGATGTAGGGCACCATGATCTTTTGGTTAAGCATCTATCCTTTCTAGCACGTAGATCCAGATGCCATCAGTCATCTTATCAAGTGATATGTAAACCTGGAGAGAATTGAATCACACAGTTCACACTGAAGTTATGCCTAAAGCAGAAAATTGGTTACCAGTGTGTATGTATATATGTGATACAACAAGTTTGAATTCTATTCTTTTTTTTTTCTTTTTGCTTTTGCTGCAATTGGTGAAGACATAGTGCAAAACTTCACTGAAAATTCTTCTAGTGAGCCAAAAGCATGAGGGCCTGCAGGTCTGGAAACTATGTGTATCATCCTTGCACAGGTGTCCCGCAGGCTGTTGACTGCCAGACAAAATGTATTCTAGCTTTCTCTCAGCTCCAGACACTATTGGTTTGAATGTTTGTGGGTCCTGTAGTGAAAAAGGAGGTTTAAATTTCACACTTAAGATAGATTTTAAAAGAGTATTTAATAGACATTTTGGGTATTGGTATAGGTTGATTTTCCATCCCTCCCAAACATATATTCAGTCCTAACCTTGTGTGATGGTTAATATTTTTTTTAAAGATTTTATTTATTTATTTTTGTATAAAAGAACAGGAGTACAGGTGGGTGAGAGGGTTCACCAGAGACAGAGTGGAGAGAAGAACAGGTGGATCTACTGATATACACTGCTGAGGGGAGCAGCAGGCGAGACAGGAGAGGTCTGCTGTACCATAAAACGGTTAGCTCCCTGGCAGGGGATTGAATTCAGGCCTTTGCAGTAGTAATGCTGAGACTTAACCCCTAGGCCACCAGGGAGGTCCCCTGTGGTGGTTAACTTTATGTATTTACTTGACTAGACTAGAGGATGCCCAGATAGCAGGTAGAGCATTATTTCTCGGTGTGTCTGTAGATGTTTCTGGAAGAGATTAGCACTTTAATAAGTAGACTGAGAAAAAAGATCTGCTCTCATCAATGTTGTTGGACATCATCCAATTTATTGGGGGAAAGAATGGTACCAAAAAGACAGCGTAAGGACTAATTCTCTCTTTTCTTGGCCTGCAACATTTATTCCCTGCCCTCAGACATTGGAACTCCTGGTTTTCGGGTCTTTGGACTTAGACTGAATTATGTCACTTGTTTTCCTGGTTCCCCATAATGCATATGGCAGATTGTGGTACTCTTTTGAGCTCCCTAACCATGTGAGCCAATTCTGATAATAAAATTCCTCTTACATTTATTTTTGTATATCATACTGGCTCTATTTCTCTGAAAAATCATGATTAATAAAACCTTAATACCTCAGTATGTGACCTTCTTTCGAAATAAGGTCATTGGTGATGTAGTTAGTTAAGATGAGGTCATATTGGGGAATGACCTGGAGTAGGGTGAGCCCTACTCAACTCTAAGCAATGCCTTTGTAAGTAGGGGAAACATGGACACAGGTAAACACAGGGAGAACACCAAGTGAAGATGAAAATAGGGATGGGAGTGAGGCTTCTACAAACCACAGGATGGCAAAGATTGTCAACCACAATCAGGAGGCAGGAGAGAAACACGGAAAAGATCATCCCTCATGACCCTCAGAAGGCTGTTCTTACTGATACTTTGATTTTGGACATTTAGTCTCCAGAATTGTGACACAATGCATTTCTGCTGTTTAAGCCACTGGGTTTGTGGTTCTTTCTTACGGTAACCCTATCAAAATTAATCTATGTCTCTATGACTGACTCTGGGGAAGCACCTTCCATGGTGAAGGGTATATTATGAAAGTAGGTTGGCAGAAAGTGGTAGCTGTTTTTCCAGCGTCTCCAGGGTTCTTTGCCAAAATTGCTAACGGGACCATTGGTTTTGCAATGTGGAATTTCTGCCAGTTACACTTCATCATATGCTAAAGTTCTCTATCACACACAGATGTTGCTTTACTTCAAAGTCTGGTCTCTGCCATATTTTTGACTATTTAATTTTCTGCTCTTGTTGAGAATCTGAAGATTTCCTCAGATTGTCTAAACTAGAGTAGTGGATCTGAAGTAATTTAGAGAGAAGCCCACACTAGCTTATTCTTTACTCAAACTATTATTTACTGCTGATCTAACATGAGAAATTTTTCCTTTAAGTTACCATGGCAAGTACAAAATTCAAAAGAATAAGATCCTTGTCTTCAAATTAGTATGTAATGGAAAACATGATCTATAGAAAAATAACACTAGTCAACACATTTTTACAAAAGTCATATTACTGAAATAGAACTAGTCATTTCCTATAAATTTGTATGTGCTCAACATGAATATTACAGTCAAATTCTAATTTTGGCTCTAGGTTTTTTTTGTGATCTGCAATAAATTGATGTTTACATCACAAAATGCATGCCAATCACTGGTCAACAAATTTTTACGAAATTCATGTTACTGAAATAAAATTAGTCATTTCCTATTAATTTGTATGTGTTCAACATGAATATGACAGTCAAATTCTAATTTTGGCTCTAGGTTTTTTTTTTGTAATAAATGGATGCTTACATCACGAAATGCATGCCAATAGTAATAAGCCTACGGTTAATACCTGTAAAAAATCAAGTCATAGACTACTACTTAGATTTCTTTGCTTGTCTCTTGTACAGCTGTTCAGGAGCATCTCTGGGGAGTGTCCAGCAGTAGTCAACCAGCATTGTAGTGGACCATTTTCCCCGGTATCTTTGTTCCATTATGCGATATCTTGATGAAAACGTTCGCCATGTACACCACTAACCATACCACAGTTTTCAGGGAAGAAATGCAGATGGGAATGAAAGAAGTGGATCTTTAGAGACGTATTGCAGCCAAGTTTCTGATACTGCATCAGCATGTATTCTACTAATTCCTTGTAGTTTTCTGCCCTAACATTCCCAAGAAAATTTGTAGACACTAGGCAAAAAACATTCCATGCTTGTTTTTCATCACCCTGCAGCAAGTTGTGGAACCAGTCATCTCAATGAATGTTTGGGTAGACTATTCTTGACTTCTTTTGCTTTGTTATTCCACTGAAAAGAGGAGGAACCAAGCAGAAGTAACAATCTTTTATGTGGCTGCTTGGTTCTCTCTCTCGACTGCAAACGGCATGGATGGTCTTTTGCCATTGAACCACTGTGAAAGCTGTGTTGTACCTGTAGCACAGCATGTAAGAGGGACCCAAGGCTTGTCTTGGTCACCAACCTTGCATCCGAAGTAAAGATGATAAGCCTTCTTCACTTGAGAAGTGATACTTTTCTTCTGGTTGGCAAATGTCACTTCCCCAAAATACAGCAGAAGTTGCCCACGCTATTAGCGCACTTTTGAAGCATTACTGTTCTGTATTGTGCCTAAATGGATAAAATAATAACAGTTCTATGGAACAGTAGCTTAAAATGTCTCGCACAAAGTCTGAAATATTTTCAATGCTCAACCTTTCCGACAGGGCTTTAGTGCACTACTGATGTTAGCTTACTTCAGCAGCTGCCTGGCAGTAGTATTGCACTGCATCAGAAAATGATGCAATCAACTCTGGATGATGTGTTCATGATGGTATTATGCAATGCAATGCAAGATTACATCATTCTAGACTGATTTAGGATGTTGTTGCAGTCCTACTGGATAAATTTACATGGTGAAACATATAAAATGAATTATATGAAATATCTTCAAAATGAAAGCTAATAAAAATTTTTCAGGGTTATATTCATGTTCAGCACACCAAAATACTACAGATTAGGGGCTTTTTGGGTCAGTAACGATCTCCACTGTTGACCACTGTAAGAGCTCTAAGTGAAAATTTCTTTTCAATAATAATGGACCCTGTTATTCAGGCCAATCCTTCCTATGAAAATCATACTGGATAAAATATTTTTAAAGTGGTATTTTAAAAGCAATATGGAGATCACAAAGTACTAGAAAACAATAGGCCAAATCTGAGGGTGAGTGAAACATTGAACAAGGAAGTTAAATGCTTTAATTCCTTCATTCTTTAGCTCCAGTGTCTGGTTCAGAACACACAATCTTATCAGAACAAGGAGACATGTTTCATTTGGGAAGGCTGAGATACTATTTCTTGGATTGGTGCTGGAACTTTAAGCTGAGAACTGTAAATAACCACTTAGCAAGGAGAGAATATTCTAGAATAGAGCAAATAAGATGGAATTAAGATATATGGATAAAGAGAAACCAGATTCTGGAGAAATTTTAGTGTCCTGGATTATATTATGCCTGAAGGGTATATTTAGCTACCCAAGCCAATGAATCCTCTCTTTTATTTAAGTCAGTTTTGTTTCAGTTTTATCTTTCTTGTAATGGAAAGATTCTGACATAGTAGTGATCTCTCTGATGGATGGGTTTATGGTTCTTTGTTATGGTAACCCTATCAAACCCAAGTAATTATTCGAATGTAATTTTTTTTAAGAAGCATGGCTAAATTCAGAGATCTAGGAAATAACCAATATTCTGGTCTAGGAAGAGAAAAAGGAACATAATGGAGAACACTAAATAAACAACAATAAAAGGTGAGAACCCAGAGAGTGTAACTTCTCCAGACCCAAAGTAAAAGAGGGCTATGTCAGTAGTATAACCCTTAGAGAGCTCAAGGACAATGAGCAGTAAAAGAGGCAATTGGGTTCAAGGACAAGGTGGTCTTTGGTGACATTCAGGAGAGCCACATGGGCAAAAAGCTGACTAAAAAGGCTCAAGGCTATACTGATAGAAAGAAGTGAACAACAACAAAATATCCAGCTTTCTTTTCATCAAATCTGAGAGAGGAGGAATGGAGAGAGAAATGGTGCCAGTTGCTAGGCAGGGTAGTTGGAATGGAAAAATTGAAGGACAATAGAGAGTTTTTGAAAAAGGAGAAAGATCAAAAAAATATTTTATAGGAAGGGGAATTTTAACTGAAGTAAGTCTCGTGATAGTTAAACAAAGATCTTATTAGATAGTCAAAGTGAGGATTCAAATTTGGGAAAAACTCAGATTTTTCTTTGTATGAACTGCTCCAATGATGACAAATTTGAATTTAGCTTATATACTTTGTTTCAGAAAAGTATATCTGTAGAAGAGAAGAAATAGCGAGTCATTGACAGTATGGAATTATTCATGGCAGGAAGCTTCTGTTATTTGTTTGTTTGTTTGTTTATGGGTTTAGATATTCTGATTTTCAAACCCTATCTTGACCCAAAGGAAAGTCAATGGGACTTGCATGCAAAGAAGGACAAATGCTGGGATTTAAGCTTTTTTTGGCTTCTAAAGAATGCATCGTGAAACGCAAATGCTATGTAGCTATTGCTAAAAATCTTCAATTGGCTTCTTGACCCTTGGTGTGAGTTAAAGTTTGGTTTACCAGCAGAAATCCGAATCTTACATGGCTTCTTCACAGAACAGAGCTTGCTCTGACTTTAAGCCTATGAAGGTGGCTTTTCTTTCTTTGCTTTTCTGTTCGACCAGGGAGGGGGTGTCCCAGATTGTTCACAATATGTTCACCAATCATAGATGCAAAAAAGATTAGTTTACTGGAGAAGTTTCTGGAAATGGCAAGGAAAAATGGAGCTGAGGAAAAAGAAGACCGTAGGAGAGTTCTTCCTATTTGCAGGCATGAGTGAGAGGAGGAAAGATGAAGTAAGGAACTAAAGTATGAAGGAACTAAAGATGAAGTAAGGAACCAAATTGTGGGAAGACCTGAAAAAAATGAGTGTCACAGGTGAATTGGTGGTGGGTTACCCAAGGGGAATACAAAATGTAAAAGATATAAATAACAATAAAAAAATGAGTGTCATAGAAATATTAATGAAAAGGACATACATACACAGTAAGGTCTCAGTAAATGTGAATTGTTGGGATTCAAGGCAGGCTGTCCTCAATTATGCCATTTGGGACCCTGTGGATTGTTTTGAAGCAAAGGCAATTAGGACTTAGGCCTCTGGAAGTCTTTTCTTTACCTCTCCTTTACTGCCTCAGGGAGTTGAGAGAGAGGGCCTGTTTAAAGACGGGAACTATCACCAGATTTAACTACCATAAACATGAGCTCAATGTGGTAGACAAGGAGAAATTAGCAAAGCCTGTTAGTTATAATTCCTCTCAGAGTTTTTGCATGTCCAGCGTTGTTTACCATTTTCTTTTCCTACCTTCCTTTAAATAGTCTTCCTCACAGTTAAAGTTCCAGCCCCCTAGCCCATTCTCCCTAGGTCAATGTGGCAGATAAACCCCAATTGCCTTGCTGTTGGGGAGTCCAATGTCTCTGTGTGGCCCCCCGACTTAAAATTTGTTTTTCTTCTGCTAATAAGTCTAATGACATTTAATTATTAGACCAACCAAAAAACCTAGACGATTAGAAGGAAAATTTTTTCTCCCCTAAGGAAGTAAAACATTGTTAGGAGAGAAAGAGGTGTAATGAACTTACAGTTTCATGATTTTGAAAAAGGTACAAAGGACTTCTTGTAAAGCTCCAGGCAGCTGAAAGGGGCTGGTTTGCATTTTCTTAGGCTCTGGCTCACTTGTATAAAAGCTTGAGGATGCAACCCAGGTTTTTATTTTCCCATGGTAAGTGTCTTGAAATTCTCTGTAATTCTACTAGTGCATCCCAAGAGGCTTTATACCCACATCTTGAGGGCTGTTGCCACTGACTGCATTTCTTTCCCATCTTCATGGAAATGTTCAATCAGTCCAATGTTAGAATGAGCTAGGTCCCTTCATTCTGATAGAACTCTCTCCTAGGGAAGGGCTGCCATAGCAGTGGAATGCAGGTCAACCCCAGCAGATCCAGTTGGAGGGGGGAGGGTACCACAATTTTAACTCTCTCAGTATTCCAGAAAAAAGTAAAATGCAAGATGCACATGCAAGAATTGCTTTTCGCTGAGACAAGTGACACCACCCGTGTGCCACCTTCTGTGACATATGCTGTTTTTAGAAATGCATAAGGGGTAAGCTCTGGGGAATGTGTCTTGTCGTCTCCACGCAAGGCAGTGTTACTGTTTCTATCTGAACTTCTAGCAGTGTAGTACTTTTTACTCATTTTCATAGTTTTTTTGAACAATGTTGGGAGGAGTCTCTTTGGGAGCTCCAGTGGGGAGGGAGTGGGTTTTGAGGAAGGTCCTATACTGTTTCATATTGAGGCTTCAAATATGTGAAAAAAATTCTTTTTAACAAAAGCTATCAAGGGGGAGAAAAAAGAAAACCATTATTTTTAAATCAACCAAATTTTACTACTAAGCACATTATTGGCAATTTAGCAAGCAATTTTTTAAAAAGGTAGTGATTTACCTGGTCTATAAATAAAAATCATTGGACAATATCTTAATAGTGTCAATGCCACTAAGAGTAAACTCCTTTCCCCCCCAAACCTTATCTTTTCATTCGTCAAAATTGTGCTCCTCTTTTAAAGATATTCTTACCCCTAAGCCTTGTGCAAAACATGTCCCGTCCGGGCCTCCCTGGTGGCGCAGCTGTTAAGCGCTGCACTGTGGAGCTGTTGGCAGTAGCGATGAGAGTTCGACGCCCGGCAAGGGAGAATCCCACATGGTGCGGCAGACCTCTCCTGCCTCGCCCACTGCTCCCCTCAGCAGTGTATTTCTGATCTGCCTGTTCTGCTCCCCACTCTGTCTCTGGTGAACCCTCTTGCCGCCCCATACCTCTGGTCTGTACCCCAGCTTGTATGTGCAAATAAATAAATCTTTAAAAAAAAAAAAAAACATGTCCCTTCCAATAGCATATCCCAGGTTCCTTGTTTATCATTAATTTTTCTTCTGCAGACCTTCCGTCACTTTTATTCACATCTGTGTTATTCTACATCCCAGCAAACCTTGCATTAGATTTGCCTGCGTACGTGTTTGTGTTTTCCACAAGTTTCTAAGCCACTGGATTCTCATCATCTTCTTATTACCCATTGCACCTGTCTAGGCACAAAGATTTGTAGAGACAACATCCTAAATAAATGTTTGCTTTCCTGAATTCTTAAAAGTCATAATTTTACTCAACAGGACAAGGTAGCTGAGTAAATAGTCATCGTGATGAAAATAAAACAGGTGCCCCAAATAATCAAAAGTATTTAGGGAATGCTATTGTGGGGTTGGATGCTTCAAAAGGGTCAGATAGGCTTTTATCCATGTGCCCGGATAAGGTCTCTTGTCATATTGAAGTCGATCGGGGACCTATGAGCTTCAAGAGGTCTATTGTTACTGAACAAATGAAGATTGTTTTGAATTGAGAGCAGTGAGGTCGCTGGATGCTGAGAAGATGTTTTCTGTCCTTGCTGGAGTTCTTTACCCTTCCTTAAGTAAAGAAGTAATCACTCCTTTCCTTTTTACGACTTAGAAGAACGTAATTTGGAGGGATGATCCAGGTGGACATTTACTAGTGAATAAATTCTTTAGATCTGTGAATGTCATCTTTACTGTCAGAGTAAAGGCTGGGTCATCTCCTTGTCTGTCTTATGAAGACTCCTTCTCTCCTTGACACTTCAGGTTACTAAACAAAGAATAAGTATCCATAGCTCACTCCATTATTCTTCAAAATTTATAATCATGTAAATTCTCCATATTATATCATTAAACTTTGCCCTTTTATCCCACTGATTGGCTTGATGTTAAGTTATTCATCTGTCCAATCTTAAGTGAATCTACATGGGGTGGTGGAATTCTTCCCCTTGCCCTGTGATTTTCACCTTTTTGTAGAAATCATGGTGACAAAAACCATGTAGTAAAAAATAGGACAAAATCCTGTTTAGGGTTTACTGCTTTTGACTATTTTTTTTTAGAAACTGCAAAATTTGGGCCTCCCTGGTGGTGCAAGGGGTTAAGTCTCAGCACTATCAAGCTATCAGCAGCCACTGCAGCATGAGTTTGACCCCCAGCCAGGGCGCTAACCCACATGGCACAGCAGGCCTCTCCTGTCTCGCCTGCTGTCACCAAAGCAGTGGATTTCAGTCGATCTGTCTGTTCTGCTCCCCACTCTGTCTCTGGTGAATCCTCTCACCCTCATCCCCCCCACACCTCTGGCCTACCCCCCAGTTCTTGTATGCATAAATAAAAACAATTCTTTGGAAAAAAAAACTGCAAAACTCTGTTATGACTGTTGCCAAAAGTGGGCCTGCTGCTCAATGGCAGAGAATGCCAATAGCCACGCCATCAGATTTTGAGAAAATAGTTGATTACAGGGTCACCTGGCAGGAGACTGGAGGGTAGGCTTTCAATAGAGTCCCCCTGAGGCTGATGCTTTGGGCTATATTTAAGTGATTGGAGGCACAAAGAACATATAAAAAATGTGAGTTGGTAGATTCTGATCAGTTGCTTCTATTGAATCATAGTGTAACATGAATTTGGGGCCAGAACTGCAGCCCTTTGCTTCTGAATATTGTCCATTTACCCATGAGCTGGGCATCTTAGATTCTTCTTGTGGCAATTTTCTCTCCAAGTAATGAGAGTTCACCTGGAGGACATGAGCATTCTTTTGGACTGGCATTCTGCAGCACAATTTGTTAAAAAAAACTGTTCTTTCTTGTTTAAACTGGGTATGGGTATTTTTGTCTCATTGTTTCACTCTCATAAGTCCTGCTATTCTTGCGAGATAAATGGAAACAGGAAAGTACAACCACCGAGACCACATCAGCTTCATGGGAGCTCCAGTGTAGCTCAAGCACTATTGACCCGCTTGAGGGATTCAGGGCTTTTGAAATAGCTTCATCATTTTGCATAACTGTTGAGTGGGGCCTCCCTGGTGGCATAACGGGTTAAGCACAGCGCTGCAGAGCTGTCAGTAGCTGTGGTGCTGGTTTGATGCCTGGCCGGGGACATTCCCATATGGTGCCGCAGACCTCTCCTGACTCACCCGCTGCTCCCCTCAGCAGTGTGTTTCTGTCGATCTGCCTGTTCTGCCCCCTACTTTGTCTCTGGTGAATCCTCTCACCACCCCACACCTCTGGCTTGAACCCCAGCTTGTATGCAAAAAATAAAATTAAAAAAAAGGTTGAGTGATCTTGACTCTCCTAAGTCTGTGTAACTCAGATGATCACCTAAGTTTCCTTTTAATTCTAGGTTCTACACCACCCATATTGCTCACCACCCATATTCAGAAGATTTTTGAAATTGTTTGACAATTGTGTTTTAGAATGAAAATGCAAAATATTTACATAGAATTTTAATTACATAAATACATGTGGGGCAGGTTGTTTATCATTGAGGGGAAATCCTCAGGCTAATTTTATTTTCCTCTGATCATGGAGCAGTAATAACAATTGACTGTTATTATAGTCTGTTACAAGCATGGCTGTCCCTGCCTTCCTTGGTGTGCCATTTGCTTATAGAATTGTTTTCTAGCCTTTTACTTTCAGAGTATGTTTGTCTTTGGAACTTAGATGGATTTCTTTGAGGCAGCAGCAGGTTGGATTCTGTTTCATAATCCAATATGATACTCTGTGTCTTTTTATTGGTGAATTCAGTCCATTGACTTTTAGAGTGATTATTTAGAGTGATTATTGATATGTGGAAGTCTTTTCCTGCCCTTTTGTTTATATTTTTTTGTGGTTCTAGTCAATTCCTTGTTAAGTTTTTTTGTATTCATTCCTCTCTGTGGTTTAAATCTTTAAAATCATTTTAGTATTTCTTTGAAGGGGGGAAGGGTTAGAAATTGCAAATTCCCAAGATTTTGTTTGTCTTCTTCACCCTTTTCTTCAAGTGGCTTTACAAACGTTCCTTTCACTTCATCATGAATTTGCTGATCATGTTTTCACCCATTATGTCTTATTCCTTCTTAAGCACCATGGCGGGGAAGAGGGGCATGCCGTATCTCTTTTCTTGCCAATGTTGAAAGGCCTGAGAAAGGGCTGGGTTATCATGTTCCTTTTGGAACAGTTGTTTGTCTGCAGCACTGGAGGTGATCTGAGCAGCTGTGGTCTGAACTGCACTCCTGAGCACGGGGCTCCCAATTCTCCCCACACAGGCTTCTTTTTACTTATTCTTTGCTGCATTGGACCCCTGCAAGGGATCGAATTCCTTGCCAAATAACTGGTCAAGTCGGCTGGTGGCCAAACAACTGAAACCCTCCTATAAGTGCCCAAGTAAGATGGTGGCTCAGAGGAGTGTTTTCCCACAGATTGCAGGGGCCAGGCTGAGCCAAGAGTACCTGCTTCAGCTCTTCCTACAGGATGGCTGGGCTGACAGAGCTAGGTTTTTTTTTTTTTTTTTTTTTCCTTTAAAGACCAGTTATAGGAGGAATATAGGTGAGCCAAATAAGGGATCAGGGCAAAAACCAGTAACAATAAATAAATAAATAAATAAATCACAACAAAGCAAAACAAAAATAAACTGACAAAAAGCCAGAGACATTCTGCAGGGGACGGGGAGGGAGAGGGACCAAAATGAGGACAGGAAGAGCACAAAGGATATGGTGATGGTGCATGGGTGACTTGGTGGTAGAAATGCTAGGGAGCTTACACCTGGGAAAAGAAAGAAAACATTGTATCAACATGAACAATTATGTAAGATATATATATATAAATTTAAAAAAGAAAGACCAGTTAAGACTAGAAATGGGATGTGCTGAATAAGAGTAAAAAAGAGCCTTTCTATGTATCTCTGTCTGTATCCTGTCCTTTCACTAACTTCCTCTATGTCTGTTGTGAATGTGCCAGTCACTGTTTAGTGCTAATCAGAAGCTTTTCTCTGGAAGTAATTATAAAACTCTTGGTAGAAGTGTCAATGTCATCACAGGATCAGAGGGGGCAGTTTGACATTTCAAAAAGGAGTTTGTTTTATTTGGACTATTTTGGTTGCAAAGAGCATGGATTATAAGTTAGTTTGTGGAATTAGACCTTTATTGTAAGGGGAAGATTACTGTTGAGTCTGGTAGTTATGAATTTGCTCCATAATGCTGGAATGAAAGGTATTTTTTTTGTTTGATTTTCTAGGTCATATAAATTTGTCTTGGCCTCCACTTGTCAGATTTGGTAGGAAATGTACAGCTAGTCATGGTTGGGCTCTAAAAATCTGGGAGAAAATCCCCCAAAACCAAGCTCCAATGTGCATGAACATGTCTGCTTGTATCGCATCAGTTTCCCCTTGCTGAAGTAATCACACGGCCAAGCCCAGAATCACAGAGCCATGAATATCAAAAGGTGGGTTTGTTGGGGGTGATGTTTGAACCATTCAGTGTAGACTGGCCAAGCATTTCTATTTATAACGCTTCAATACAGTTGAACTTTTCAGTCATGTATTTTTTTTAAAAAAATTATTTATTTATGCATATAAGCTGGGTGTAGGCCAGAGGTGTGTGTGTGGGGGTGGGGGGAATGAGAGTATTCACCAGAGACACAGTGGGGAGCAGAACAGGCAGATCGACTGAAATACACTGAGGGGAGCAGCGGGCAAGGCAGGAGAGGTCTGCCGTGCAGTCTGCAGTCTGGGAAGCTCCCTGGCAGGGAGCTCTTGGATAGCTTCATAGTGCTGAGACTTAACCCCTTGCACCACCAGGGAGGCTCCTCAGTCATGCATTTTAATGCCATTTGGTGCTTACTGCCTCTGTGTTCTATTAAACCCTGAGTACCAGGGATAGAAACCCTGTGGGTCTTGTTCAATGCCACATCATGATAAAAAGGCACAGTGCCTTCTGGAAGCAGGTCTTCTGGATCAAATAGATGTTGGCTAGGTAGACCATTAAGTACAAATTTGTGTACCCTAGCTACTATGTTAAGTATTTTTTCTTAGACTTAGAAGCCTTAGATTGGACACTTCTAAAGCAGACCTTAGAAAGTAGTTGCTGATGGAGGGAGCTCAGATCAGGTTAGTTGTGTGAAAAATTAATTTTAAAGTGGTCAGGAAGTCAGAAGAGAGTGCTCACACATGTGCAACTAGCAAACTATAGGGATCAACTTGTCTTGCATATCCAAGGGTAAATTTTGTTGCTTCCACACTCCAGAGGGAAGAAAGAGTTCAGCAACAGTTCAGCTAATGAGAGAATGCCATAAGCCAACAAATGAACAGCTACTACACCTTAAAACGAGTTGACTCCAGTAAACTCTGGTTGCAATAGCCCCTCTAAAAGCTATAGAAGGTGGCTTGACTTTTGTTATGGAGAAGGGTGTGTATTATGTCTTTTCAAGGGACTGTACTTGCCAAATTGCCCTTTTATTGTTTTTGAATAAACCCATTCTGTTGGTGAAGTAACCAGTCATTTTTGTCTGAGGTCAACAAGAGCATCAAATCGAACGGCAGGCTGAGGTCCACAGCACCTTTTCAATTTCAATTTCAATTCCACAGCACCATCCCCTCATCAAACTGCTTTTTGGATGCTCAGTTGGGTCCCTGATAGGCTCCTAACTGAAAAGAGAGATTTTTCTCTTTGTCTAGCACTGTGTTCCATCTCCCCCATGAAATCAACATCACATAGATTGACTGATACTATCATCTCTCCAAAATTTTACCAATGATAGTTGAGAAAAAGCAGTGGAGTAGACTGAATACAGGCTTTAGGATAAGACAGTTCTGGATGGGAACTTTTTCTCTGCTGCTTCTTATCTGATGGGTCTTGACCAAATTGCTAAGCCCCCAAGAGTCTCAGTTTCACTTACTTACAAAATACTTAAAACGCTGTCTCCCTTTAGGGTTTTTAATAACATGAATAGAATTACCTTCTTCCCCCGGTCCCTCCCTGAACCTGTTTCCCATCCCCTGCAGTTTGTCACTCACTGACTGATATTCAGGATTCTTAGAACAACAGACACAGGCCTTGAGACAGATATATGCGGTATTGATGTATAGACACTTAGCAAGAAGCACTTTGGTGACACAAGATTAAAACAGATATAATCTTAGGTAAGAAAAGCATTTTTAAAGTAGCTTATTTTTAAAATCTTAGGTTCCCATGCCACTTTTATTTGTACTTTATTAAGTGCAAAAATAAACAAAAGATAAGAATAACATGTTTCAAAAGTTTATATTTGCTGACATGGGATGATTAATATTCACCTGTATAAATTCCCTAGATCTTTGTGGCTGGAAAATACAGATAAAATTGGAACCACTTATGTGGAGGGACAGACTGCTATTTTGGTGTGGATATAGTAGTGCAATGATATTTTTTGACTTTGTTTCAGTTTTTATTGAAGAATATACTGGGAAGATTTTATGCTTTTGATGCTGATTAATTGCACACTGCAGAGGTTAAGATCCAAATGGCAAAGCAGATATGCTTTAGTATGATATATTGAAATTCATTAACTAACTTTGGAGAAATAATTTCTATAAGTGCTTTGTCCAGGTATTCCAAAAGCTATTCAGTCCTGTATCTTGTATCTATATTGCTGCTCTTGTAGCTTTATGAACTCTTACTATTATTTAGTTTAAATAGCTTCTTCCTCACATTTATATTTGTATTACTATGGACTCCTTTTGATATTGTAAATTTTTCTTTTCACTTATTTTATTCCAAAATGGAGTGGCTCCTAATTAAGACATCACTAATATGGGATTATGTTGTGGATAATTGAAACTGCAAATGAAAAATGACTACATAATAAAAGATATTTAGAAAATTTTTGGAAGGATTTAATGGTATGCCTGGAACATCTATCTTTCTTATTTGTATCATTCGTTTCTACTAGATAGCCTCCTCTACTCTGGATGATTCTCAATATTTTCTAATCTAATGTATTCATATATGTGAATTCTGTATAGATTGGTCAATTTTTAATGTTTCTCCTTAAAAGTTATTTATTTCTCCTGCGCATTTTGCTTACTGTTCCACTCTAGCAACTTGCAGATTGTTAAGAATTGAATGTTTGGGTTCCCTCAAAATTCACATGTTGAAACTTTAACCCCTAATGTGATCATATTAAGAGGTAGGGCCTCTCGAGGGGTAATGGAGTGAGACAGGTCATGAGGCTAAAACCTCGTGATGATAAAGAATTCATGTCCTTGTCTGAAGAGTAAGAGAGTTTGCGTTCTTTCTCTCCCCCATATGAAGATGGCACCAGAGTCATCTGTCCACACACCTGAAGAGGTCTGCAGCCAGGGACAAAGTAGGGGACAACTTGATCTTGGACTTCCCACCGTCCAAAATTATGAGAGATAAATATATGTTATTTAAGCCTCCCAGTATTTTGTCACAGCAACTGGAGCTGATTGAGACACAGGGTTTTCTCTCCTTTACAATGAAAGTTGGACTTGCTGAGCTCCTGGTTGACTATTCCTGGTAAGTGGAAGACAGCTGCAAAGCAAGGGCGAGTCTTAGTCACCAGATGAAGTTGTCTAGCCAGGTGGGAAGGACAACAGCGGGATAATACACACCTGTGAGCATCTGAGAAGGGTGAAGTGTGGGTGATGTGGATGTTCTCTGACAAAAACCTGTACAGGGATCCGAAAATAGCACATTAAAACATGTAATGTTTTTTCCCTCCATTAATGAGTCATCCATTTATTTTGCTGTTATAGTTATTGTCTTTCAGTATCTTTCTATGATTGATTCTATGATTGATAGTGCCATTAATTAATGTCATAATTTCTCAAGTAAACTTTTTAAAGTTGTTATATTGATACTCTAATGAACTTCCAAATGAGAACATCTGTTGTTTTCCTATTATTCACAAATTTTGTTTATATTAAAAATAGAACTATCAAATTTTCTGGAGATGGATTATTAATTTTATGAATTCATAGCATTATTTTCCTATTATTTCAATATCAGTCTTAGGCCCCAGGGAATTAATCAAGGAAGTAGAGAGCTCCTCCTTCCTGTCCATTTCCTAGTCCCTCTCTCTGTCTGTGTGACCAGTAAGGACCAAGAATCAGCAATATTGAACTCTTATAAATTTGAAGGGGATATATTGATTTCAACATTCCGATCCATCTTAAGAATGGAGATAAGCAATGAAAGGACAATTATTAAATTGTCAATAGTGTTATTCCCTTGGATAGTGAACTAGAACTTGGTTTCATGCAGAATTTGCCAGTTAACACTATAAATTCGTATTGATAAATGGTTTCAGCCACACACACACACACACACACACACACACACACACACACACGCACACACACACACTTATTTATTCAGGCAGTTATTCCTGAAGGGATAAACTATAACTGAGACAGTTTTTCCAATTACAGATTTCTATAGATGAAATTTTAGAAGAATCCACGGTTTATTCAAAAGTGATGTAAACCACAAGTAAGATGGACCCTCAGGATTTGATGGTGAAATGAAACTAGGAAAATTACCTCTAGAGATAAATTTGTTACTGACAAAACTAGGAAGAAGGCTTTTTAAGTCACATGAAAAATTCTCAAGAAGGTAATATGAATATAATGTAATAAACTTGGTCTAATTAGTGATGACATTTATTATTATCATCAAGATAGGAGGGTGATATTGTGCTTGGAGATTGGAAAAGAAATAAGGAAGAGTAAGAATTTTCCAATATTTTTGAGTATGATAAAATTCCAGGGGACTTAGAAATATTTTTCCTAGGGCAGAGAATAAAAATTTGTCATGAGAATATATATCTTACCAGATCCATTGCTACTTTAAATACATAATTTTGGTCTTTTGGTTTATGAATATGAATCTTGGTATATTAATCACAATCCTCTTGTGAGCAAAGTAGTGGTAGTCAACTCAGACTAGCTTAGGTAGAGAAAAGAGTTCTTACTGTCTCTCTGAGACATGTCTGCTTATGAGACATGTCTGAGACACAGGCAGTTACACTGGGTCCTGTGCCATGAAAGCCTTGGGCTTTAATGCTCTAGGGACAGGATTTTGATATTTATAATAATTTTATTTCTGAATTTGTGTTTTGTAAGTGAAGTCTCATGGGACAATAGAATGTGACCCAAAGGGTTGGAGCTTTAGCCCTCAGATTCTGCTGCCTCCTCAGGGTTTGTTCTCCATCACCTACTTCCCTGGGCCAGGGGGATTGCCATATTTAGCAAAAATAAACAACCAAAAAAAAAAAAAAACAAAACTGGAGGCCCAGTTATATTTGAATTATAAATAATGCACTATTTCAAAGTATAAATATAACCTCAACATTGCATGACACATACTGCAAAATGTCCTATTGTTTATCTGAAATGTAAATTTTGCTCAGTGATCAGGATTTTAACTGGATCCTCTTGCCCTGGCCAGAACCTTTGTGTCCTCAACTGGAGGTGGGCCTGGGTAGGGGTTGGTCACATGTCTTGAAGCGGAGCAGGAGGTGGCACATGGAGCAGAGAGACATGTGAAGAAGCTGCACTTGCTTTTTGGTCCTGGACTGGTTGAAACAGATGTGGGGGAGAGACCCGTGGGGAGGTGAACAGTGGCAGCTTTTATCTTGATTTTGATTTTTCTCTTTTTCTTCCAAATGTGTTGGGCCCCTCCTGCCCCTTTCCTATGGGTTCGCACCAGGAGAGGCCTTAGACTTGTGGCAAGCTTTCAGGTTTCAGTGACCTTGCATTGCGCCAACCCTGTTTGGCTTGGACATTTACCCATGAGGGGACAGATAACTTTGGATGCTTGATTTGGAAACTATATTGTTCTCCTTTTCTGTATTGCACACTAATTACATTAAAGTTCCTTTCCATTGAAGGTCTTACACACTAGAGTATGTTTTGTCTTGATGAGGCAGATGGCAGAACCTATTTAGAATGGGCAGGTTTGGGGGTTTTGGGGTGTCCCTCACCTTGGTCTATAACAGACTCACTTAAGGTGTGTATGTGTGTGGGGGGGATTTTTGGAATTTACCACAAGGTGGAAACTCAATTGGCATAATTGTCACAATGCGCTAGCAAGTGCGCTCTCTCTGTCTCTCTCTCTCTCTCTCTCTCTCTCTCTCTCTCTCTCTCTCTTTCATCTTTGCTTCTTTAGCAAACTTTGAGTTTCATATCAGATCACAGCTGCCAGTGTTACAGGGAAAAACCCCCAAACTGCTGGTTCTAAATAGGTTATGCCATCTGTCGCATCAGGACAAAATATATAAGACCTTACGTGGAAAATAAATTTTAATACAACTAGTGTGCTAATACAGAAAAGACAAAGAATATAGTTTCTAAACTAAGCACCCAAAGTTACCATCACCTTGTGGGCAAAAATCCACCCAAATGGGATTGCCCCAAGGCAAGGCCCAAAAACCTGCCATGAGTTTAAAACACCTTTCGGCAGGGACCCATAGAAAAGGGTCAGAAACAGTCAGACAATTCTGGGAGTTAAAGAGCAAAATCAAAACCAAGATCAATGTTGCCATAGTCAGCCTCCCCACGGGTCTCTCACCTACATCTGTTTCAAACAGTTCAGGCCAGTACAGCCTCCTCACATGTCTTTCTGCTCCTTGTGCCTCTTCTGGCCTCCATCCTGCTCCCTTCCTTCTCTCTTTTTCTCCTCTCTGTCTTCCTATCTCTCCTGCTCAGCTCCACCCTCTGTTGGTTGGGGCAGGGAACCTGGAACACCCCCCTTTCCTAAGGTCCACCCTCTTACACCAGGACCTTCTACACTCATTAATTAATGGCCAGACCAAAAGAGAAATTTACAGTTTGAATAATGTTGGGACATCGTTTGATTGTTCTACTGCATGGTTTACTGTGTTACTTTAGACAGCTTCCGCAAGACAAAGTAGTGATTGTGCAACAACCTTCAGAATTTATATCCCTGTTGGTGGAGAGAATTGGGGGTGGGGGAAGAACCAACCTATTTGTTACAGGAAGTCAATGGAAGATGATTTCAATTTTTCTACTCTAATGTGATTTTCCTACATTTAGTTAGTATGACTCCCTTTCCTAGGGTTCTTTTATCTCTGGATTACAACGTACAACTTATATTTTGAAAGTACAAAGTTTAAGGTAGAGTCCTTATTCTGCTGTGATTTTTGCAAAATTCATCTGCAACTCAACCTGAGGGGACTTCTGCAAGCCAGACTCTCTTAAAACATGCAAACTTGCTTACTCTTAGAATTCCCCTAAAACTAGGTTTGGGGGGGCTTTCGGATGTGCAAATTAGTATTAATCCTTCATTTATTCTTCCATTTGTACATTCAACAAATATATAGTGTGTGCCAAGAGCAACTCCTAAGGGTTAAATCTCAATCATGGTGATAAACATCTGTAATTTGTAAAT
Organism: Scalopus aquaticus; assembly: GCA_004024925.1. Lineage (NCBI taxonomy): Eukaryota > Metazoa > Chordata > Mammalia > Eulipotyphla > Talpidae > Scalopus > Scalopus aquaticus. Next base: position 30,369 of record PVIJ01012796.1, read on the forward strand.
CTTATTAAAACTACTTAAAGCATTAGTAAAACCAAAGCAGAAGCACCAAAGAAAGATGGAGTGCTTGTCCTCTCTCCCTCCCTTCCTTCCTCTTTCCTATTTCCTTTCTATTCCTATCCTTCAGATAAAAGGCAGAGTTGGTTCAAATAGATTTTGAATTGTGGAATCAGAGTTCAGACTGTATTGAAATTTTCTAAGGGGTGTCTGGATAAAAATAAAAGTGGTTTTGAGGGGCTTTGATGGGCTGAGTTTTCTAATTGTTGTATTGTCATGGTAACTTGTTGCTGGGGGAATTGTTCTGTGTAGGTTCTGTTAAATAACAAAAACCCAACCTAGTTAATTTTAAAGATCTAATTGGCTTTATTAAATGATTCATGATTTGGGCCCCATCTTATCTAGCACGTAGAAAGATTCAGTGGAATGTTATTCAAATTGGAAGACTTTTACAGACAGGAAGAAGGTGGGACAAGGCTATTAGCAAAAGAAAAGGAGTATTTCAGGCAAAGCTGTCTTCCTTCATGGGTGTAGTATTGTGTGTATGACGTGGCGCCTGCCTTATACAGATAGACTCACTAGTGTTGACCAGGGAATTCTGATTGATTAGTTTAAATTTCCATTTTTGGGAGACACCGAAACTGCCATTAGGCTGGGTATTAAGTATTGGTGGACATAGCCTGAACTACTCCGTTTTCATGTGAACGCCTGCCTTTCTTCCTCTCTCCTTCCCTCCCTCTCTCCCTCTCACTCTCCCTCCTCCCTACCTTCCTTTGCAGCAAACATTCACAGAGCCTGAATAGCACAAACCAATATCCTAAGACATTCTTTTAAAGGCTGGTCTCAGCTGCAGAGGGAATAAGAGACAAGCTTGTTCTTTCATGTCTCGGAGGGCATGTTTCTTGTTTTTTTTTTTTATTTTTGTCTATTTTTAAATTGAGATGTTATTGATACATAACATAGGCTTGAGGTGTAAGATAAATTGGTTTGATACATTTGTACAGTGCAACATTATTGCTACAGTAGCATTAATGATCATCTTTATCATTTCTGTTTTGTTGAGAACAGTTAAAATCTAGTATTGACAATAGCCAGGATATAGAAACAATCTAATAGCCCACTGATAGAGAAGTGGATCAAAATGTGGTATACCTATTACAGATCCCCAAGGACCCTCTAGGAGAAAGAATTCACCAGAGGTTGGGCTTAGACAAATAAGGTTTTATTAGATCTCACACATGAGAGAACTAGTGTCAGAAAGGAGGATTTTAGCCTGGCTCCTTGAAGTGATTCGGATAAGATTTTTAGGGAGTAGGTCCACAGGGTGGGATGGAGGGAAGCAATGCCATAGTTTTTCCTGGAATGGGCTATCTCTGGACATGTACAAAGTGGTTACATTACAACTGTGCATCCAGAGCCATAAGGTTATTTGAGAGGACCTAACATTTTTTTTGTCTGGTTTGACACCTTTGGACAGTCTGGTGGGCCATGTGGTTTGAATGTGATGTTTGAGTAGGACCTGCCAGTGTGTGATTGAGTCCACCTATTCAAACAGGAAGTTGAGCTACTCACAACTTGCCAGTTTTCAATTTCTTTTCACCTAGACTATCTCATATCCCCAAATGGAATAAGCCATAAGGAAGATGAACTGTTGCCATTTACAGCAGAGTGGAAGGATTTTGAGGGAATTACGTGTAGTAAAGCAAGTCAAAATGAATAAGTGATGTTTACATTGGATGATTTGACAAAGTAAATACTTTCAACCTACGTGAGGCTTCTGAGGTGGAAGGGGTAGGGGCGAAAGTGTCAAACGGTATAAAAAAGGTGCACATGGAAAAAAAGGTCTAGTAGTCTCAACAACTTTTAAGTTTATAATACAATATTGTTGATCTAATCTCTATGTTGTGCATTCAATATTCAGAAATTATTTTTCTTCTAGTTGTATTTGAACCCTTCAACCACATCTCCATAATCCCCCCTTTTTCAGCCTTTGGCAATCAACATTCTACTCTCTGTTTTCACAATTTAATTTTTTTTGGATTTCACATGTAAGTACAGTATTTCTCTTTCTCTAGCTCACTTATTTCATTTAGTATAATGTTTCAAAATCCAACTATGTTATCACGAATGGCAGGGTTTCCTTCGTTTTCATGGCTAAATAGCACTCTAGATATGAAACCTATCTTACATCTTATTTATCTAGTCACTATAGTTAGGAAATTTACATATTTTATCTATTGTGGGTAATGCTGCAAATAAAATGGGAGTACAGATACTTTTGATATCCGCTTTCATTTCTTTTGCACATATAACCAGAAGTGAGATTCCTTTAACTAATTTTTTTTTTAAATGCTATAGGTTTACATCATTGTTAGTCTTTTGGAAACATGGTGTCTCTCCTTTCAGATATAGTCACACAGCACATCCAACACCAAAGTTCCCATAGTTTTCCACCATTATCTGTGTATTCTCCCCCAGCCTATTCTCATTATTGCTCCTTCCCTGCCCTCTCTGGATGGCTCAGTTCTATTACCATCTTTTTTGTTGTTGTTTTTAAAGATTTATTTATTTATGCACACAAGCTGGGGTGCAGGCCAGATGTAGGGGGCGGTGAGAGGGTTCACCAGAGACAGAGTGGGGGGCAGAACAGGCACATGGACTGAAATACACTGCTGAGGGTAGCAGCGGGTGAGGCAGAAGAGGTCTGTTGCACCAGGTGGGAATCTTCTGGGCCTGGCATCAAACTTTCACTACAGCAGCTGACAGCTCCAAAGTGCTGCGCTAAACCCGTTGTGCTACCAGGGAGGCCCTATGATCAGCTTTCAAGGGTTGGTTTGAAAGTTTGTCTTGTTTGATCTTTTGTTTGATTTCACTATATTTTACATATAAGTGAAACCATCTTTATTTATCTTTCTCCTCTGGCTTATTTCACTTAGGATAATACCTTCCAGTCCCACTCATATTGCTACTAATAACAGGAGTTTATCTTTTATGATCACTGAGTAGTATTCTATTCATCTTTTCTGGGGCATTGAAGTTGTTTCCATATCTTGGCTATTGTAATTGTGCTGCTCTAAGCATAGGAATGCAGGTTTCCTTTTTAATTAGAACTTTGCGTTCTTTGGGTATATAAGTAGGAGTGGAATTGCTTCATCATATGGCAGATCCATTTTGAGGAATCTCTATACTTTGTTTCATAGGGGTTGGATAGTCTACTGAATGTGATTTCAGCTGTGGTTTGTTTTAATTTGGCCTTTACTATGTTAAATGTGCTTCTCTATACCAAATTTATTTAGGACTTTCACCTTGAAAGTACGATGTATTTTATCAAATGCCTTTCTGCATTTAATGAGCTGATCAAATGATTTAATCTTTTATTCTGTTAATATGGTATATCACATTTACTAATTTGTGCTTATAGACCCATTCTTTCACCCCAAGGATAATTCCATTTGATTATGGTCCATTTTTCTTTTAATGTATTGCTGAATTAAGTTTTTGTTGGGAAAATTTTGTTGGGAACTTTTACATTTACTTTCCCACTACCATTACTTATGTCCCTTTAACTTCAATTCCTTTCACCCCTCTTAACCTCTTAAACCTCACATCATTTAGAAGTGTCCTCTATTTTTTAAAAAGAATTTCATTTTGTTGAATTGTCTGCGATGTAAACATATGATATTTGACTTTGAAATACTGATTATCTTTCCTACCCATAATTCTTTGTGCTCCATCAATTTGCCATAAATGGTAACATTTAATTGCTCCTTATAGCTGAATAGTATTCTGTTGTGTGGATATACAATATCTACATTTTTACTTTTTAAATTGTATTATTTTTAATTGATGTAACATTGATTTAAAACATTGTACATGATTTAGGGGTATAGATTTGAACCCTTTCTAAAGTGTGTTACCTTACCACACTTACCACCAAAGCACCCATAATCCTCCACTGTATTCCATTGGTTCTCTTCCCCTGCTTTGCTCTTTACTGTTCCCTATCCCAGAATCCTTAATTTTATAATCAGATTTCTAGGCTTTGTTTTGATGTAGTTTTGTATGTTCCAGCTTTTGGTTTCAATGATATTTTGAATACTGTTTAAATTTCTATTTCATTTATTTTCACTCTAATTTTCTTGTTTTGTACTGGATTTTGTTTCATTTTTCCTGCATTTTCTAGTTCCTTAAGGTGTGAGGTTATATTATTTATTGGAAATCTTTATTTCTTTTTGTAAGTCTGTTTTGCTATGTCTTTCCATCTTAATGTTGTTTTTTGCTATATACCAGAGGTTCTGGCAGTTTGAGCCTTAATTTTCATGACTCTTGAGGTACTTTTAAAATTTCTTCTTTGACTACCTCATTAACATTTGTGTAATTCATAGCATGTAGGTTAGTCTCCACATATTAAAATTTTCCCCCACTTTCTATCTGTGGTTGATTTCTAATTTGATACCATTCTGGTCATAGAATATATACTATATGATTTCAATCTTCATGAATCTATTAAACAATTTTCTGTGACCCATCATGGAATCTATCCTCAAGAATGTTCCAAGTGCACTTAAGAAGAATGTGTCATCAGCTTCTTTGGTGTATAGTGTTCTGTAAATGTCTAATAAGCCCATCTGGTTTGATCCTTGTTTGAGGTTGTTGTTTTTTGTTGATTTTCTGTCTGGTTGTTCTTTCTACCTATGTAAGCGGTGTTAAAGTCCTCTAGTTATGCTGTGTTGCTAGCAGTCAAATGCGTGTTTTTAGGTATTTTAATTTGTTGCTTTATATATTTTGATGCTCCTTCATATGGTGCATATATATTAATGAGTGTTATTTCCTCCTGATGCATTGATCTTTTAATTATTAAGTGGTTCATCCCTGTCTCTTATCTTTTTAAAACTATTTCATCTGATCTAAGTATTGTTGTCCTTGCATTTTTAAGGTACCATTTGCTTGTAGGATTTTTCCAATCTTTTACTTTGATCCTATATTCATCTTTGAAAATCAGATGGATTTCCCAGGGAAAGCAGATACTTGGATTTTGTTTCCAAAAACCCAATCAACCACTCTGTCTCTTCACTGGTGAGTTCATTCCACTTTATATTGTGGATGATAATTTATGCATGGGAGCTTGTTACTGACATTTTGTTTTTAGTTTTCTGGTTTAATTTATTTACTTGTTCAATTTTGTTTTTTGGATTATCTTCAATTTAGCTCAGAGAGTTCCTTTCAACATTTCTTTTTATATATTTTTAAAATCTTATTTTTTATTTGGCAATTTGGGGGAGAAAGTCAAATTATTCTTCAGGAATATATCTCACAGTTCTGTTGGATTGAAACTTCTATCAGGGATTTTTGTTGTTGTTGTTCCATCACTTGTGGTATCTCTCATGGGACCAAGGTAATGGGGCACTGAAACGTTTTTCTAGCGAGCATTAAGGGTTCAAGCTTCCACAGTATTTTGTGGACCTGATTTGCATGGCAGGGCTGCACAGTGATTTCCTCCCCTAGGTCAACTCCATGACCAAAATGTCTTGTATATATTCATGCCAATCTTAGCCCCTGTAATGTGCCTGAGTACTAGTTGCAGCATCAGGTAAAGATTGTAGTTAAAACAGAGCCACAAACACGAATTATTTTCTCTGCTTTTCAAGTATGAGGGCTACCCTAGGTCACTTGTTCACCTTATTGTTAGCTAGGTGATTAAGCTCTGGTTTGTGAGAGCATTTAGTTGTCTCAGTTTGGGGTAAGCAGGTATTTTGAATATCACAACTTCAGGCCGTGAAGGCCTATACATCCCACTTCCCCGAGGATGCATAGTTGATCCAATCTGACTCTTCTACAGGTTCAGGCTCCAACTGTTCTAGACTGGGAAGCCCAGGCTCAAGTAAGTAATCATCACTCTAAATCTTTATTTTCTATTTCCCCAGAAGTGCACCCTTTATCTTATACTCTGCCTCTTTGCATCCCCTTCTCTAGTGCAATGCCAGGTCTCCAAAGTCTCTGATATGAAAATATGCCCCCATACAGCAGCCACATCTCTCTCTCTTGTGGGTTGTACTGTCCAGGTATCACTGCAAACACAGTTTAATTTTACCTTTCCTCCTATTTTCTATTGTACTGTTGCTCCAGTATATGTTGTAGCTGTTCATTTGTCTTTCAAAAGTTGCTGACTGTGATCTGCTGTAATTGTGAATATATGAAGGACCTGAATCCAGTGTTTTCACTCTGTCACCATCTTGCAGGAGTCTTCCTTTTCACCTCAATTTAATTTGAAACTTCCCTGTGAAAGTAACAAAATCAATTTATAAACAATGAAACATCAGTGATAAGATTCATCTAAGTTCATGGTACAGTGAAATGCAAAGTTTTGTTTTGAGGGGGGCTAATATAAATGGCACTTTGTTTTAAATTTAAATTTTCAGTTGTTCATTGCTGGTATATAGGAAATCAATTGTACTTGTACTTTAACCTAGTATCTGATCTTGACACAATAACTCTTTAGTTCCAGGAGGGTTCTCCCCACCTTTTTTGTTGATTCTTTTAAATTTTCTATATAGATCACTGTGTCATCTGTGAACAAGTTTTATAACACATAACAAGTGTTTTGAACTGGGTGTTTGTCACCCCTCAAATTCATATGTTGAAGGCTTAACCCACCAGAGGTAATGGTATTAAGTTGAGCTTGGAGGAGGCAATTAAATGATGAGCTGGAGTCCGTAAGAATGGGATTAGTGTCCTTATACATGCAACCCCAAAGACCTATGTAAGAGTACGATGAGATGACAATCTGCACTTTGGAAGAGGGACCTAACTAGAAACCGACATAACTGATACCCTGATCTTGGACTTTCATCCTCCAGACTGTGAGAAATAAACTTCTGTTGTGTATAAGTCGCCCAATCTTTGGTATTCTGTTTTAGCAGCAGAATTTAAATTTCTAGGAAGTGCTAGTACAAGTACAAAACTTTAAGGGCAAGTATTGTATCATTGTTTTAGCAGCAAAAGAAAAAAAAGATAGAAATGATCCATTTAGTTACTATAAGAATGGTTCAGATAAATTACAATATACTCATATAGAGGGATACACACTTTTAAAAATAATACTAGATCTCTGCTATTTGCTGACATGGGGAAGATGTCAGTGATATATATTTTTGAGTTAGTACATACACTGAAAAAATTAGTATGACTACACTTGTGCAAATAAAGGATGTTTATAAATATGCTAACATAAGCAGAAAAGATTTTATAGAATTCATGAGAAACTATTAATACTGATTACCTCTGAATGGAGGGAATGAGCCAGTTATTGGAGAGGAAAGGGTTGTTTCCATGTACTTTTATATTTTTTATAAGTTAATAGATATCATGTTAAATATTTTGAACTGGGAAAAAACTTGTAGTTTAAACACTCTAGTGTAACTGGAACATTGGGGTCTAGTATATAGTAAATGAAAAATAAAATATTAATCTTTCTCTGTTGATATGCCTTTGGCTATTTCACAGTAGGAAAAATATTATTTTTATTTATTGTGAAATGTTATATTCCCTCATGACTACTTTAAAAGGATTTTTTTTTGGGCAACTCAATAATATATTATAAAACATCACTGAGGCCTCAAAATAGTCATTGGTGTTTGTGTTTGTTTTATTTAGAGTATGGAGAAATATATTTAATCCTTTTTTGAAAGGGTATCCTTCAAGAGGATTTTTTTAAACAGCAGAGAGACTTAAACAGGTTTATATAAGGAAAAAAGGAACAAGAATGAGGCAAAGATTACAGTAGAACTGAGGATGGATCAATGAATAAGTGCAGAGATTTCTTGAAGTAGATAAAAGCAGAGGGAATTTTGATACATGATTCTTTATCTCATACCTGGGTTCCTCATGCCTGTAAAAGCATGTAAGGTATGCTGGAGGCAGTGGTGTGCTGATAAGTGCCTTAACAATAGATTGCCATGATTGCAGTATTTGCTGATTTCTGTGTCATAAATGTTCCCACTGGCTTAATTTCAAGCTGCCAGTGGTTTAACAATAGGTTTGTAACATTCCTAGAGATTTACTAATCAGAATTCATAAACTGTAGGAGCTGGCTACCTCCACTATGCCACTAGAGGGAATATTAAGCCACAGAATAAACCACAGAATAAACCACAGAATAAACACTACACCTTATGATAGTGTGTCAATTTTATTTGAACATTTGGCAGATAAAATGTTATTTTCATATTAAAAAAACATGGATGCCATCTTAATCCATTTAGGATGCTTAACAAAAATACTAAAATAGTGTTTAAAGAGTGCCAAAGGGCAGTGCCAAGGTGGGAGACAGGTCAGTCTGTGGCTTTTCATTCATACATTAACAATTGCAAAACCACTCAGACTTAGGGAACAACAACAATAGGGTTTATTTAACAAACAGTAGACTGGAGAAACGCAAATTCTAAGGTTACAAGTGAATGGTTGTCTCACCCCAGATAGTGTCTGTAGTGTCCAATAGTCCCAAACAAAAAGCTGGTCATGCAAGATGATGCTGTCTTATCAATGAGGGCCTGGATCTGGGAGCATCCTTGTCAACAGTACACCAGGGTCCAACACATGGTGATAGTTAGAGGTGTTCATAAGTGGGGCCACTGAGGTGACACTACAGCAACCCATAGCTACAGTCTGAAAGGCCAGGCTTGACAGCATCAGATACTGGCCTGGACAGCAATGGAGGTGAGAGCACTGGGAGGCAATGCTGGACAACAGAAGCAGTAGAGAGCTCTCAAAGGTGGTTGGACAAAGATTGCCAGCTACCCATCAGCATTGCCGGTTAGCATTGGTCAGTGGTACCAGTCACAAGGAGAGAGTGTCAGAGACACCAGTGTTACAGCTCTCTGTGAGTTGCTGGCCTACACCAACAACAAACAGCTCTTTGTGAGCTATTGACATAAGCCAATAACATACAGCTCTTTTTGAGATATCATGCCAGGGCAGGGGAGATCTTCACGGGCAGTATCAGAGGCAGGTTCAGCAGCTGAATCTCTGAGAAAGACTATGGAGGTTGAAAGGTCTATAGAGTTCTGCAGGTCTATTGAATCTTACGGAGGTTGTCTGCTCAACGCTTCTTTTTTGGAGGCCATCTGCTGAATCTTTCTTTCTACAGAGGCCTGGAGAAGAATGAATCAAGCTGGCTTTTGCTCTGTCTTATATCCTTTTTCAGGGTCCCCCACCACCAAGCCTAACTGGACCATTTTCAATCTGAAGCATCTCATTGGTGCTAATTGGCACCAATCAACTCCCTTTCATTTTTCAATCTGAAAAATTAACTCACAGACTGAGCTTGAATGTGATTGGTTCATTTATGATCCAGGCACCAAATAGAAAAGGGAAACGTGGGTACCCAGGCAGATTGAACCTGCCCTGAGGTCAGGGCAGGTTAATAGGTAGGTGGAATATGAGGAGTCATGGATGGAGCTGGTCCTAGGCCAGCGGCACATTGTACCTAGTGCCTCTTCAGCAGGGCCAGGTGTAACAATGCAAAGGGGGAGGGGGTAGGACCTACGGTGGCTCTGGGACCGTGGTCTCAGGTGCTGCAGCATGGGCTCCACTGGGAGCCTACCATGTTGGCCCAGCACTGTGGAGGCTCTCTGTCTGTGACATTAGGAAGCCTGAACACAGGACCTGGCACTGTGGAACCCAATACTTCTCCCCACAGTCCTGAACTGCAGGCTGTGGGGCATAGCATTTGCTTCCATTACCAGAGTTTGTTTTGGCAATCTTGCTACTATAGCCACAGTGGGGCTATGGGTGGTGGAACACCCACAGTGTCTACCATTTTAAGAGTAGTTTACCCTGGAGGGTCGCAGGCTGTAAGTGTGGGCCTGGAACACAAGCAAAGCTGGCTAGCCCTGCCACTCAGGTGGCAGGGAAAAGCTGGTTATGCCCCCTGACTTGTGCCATGAGGATCTGGTTTCAAGACCATAAGCTAAGTGACCTTTATAAGAAACATTTATTTTTCAAAGCTCAAGACTAAGAAGTCCAAAATCATGGCACTTGCAGATTTGGTGTCTTGTGAGAACTCTCCTCCTTGTTCACTGACAGTCATCTTTTCTCTGTGCCCTCATGTGACAAGAAGGGCGAGGGGGTTTTGGGTGTCTTTTGAAAGAGTCCAAGACATCTCAGTTATAAAGACTCTACTCTCGTGATGTAATAACCTCCTAAATGCCCCCACCCTCCAGTATCCTTACTGTGGAAGTGTAGGTTTCAGTGTATAACTTTATTCAATACATAGTATATAAAAATTTGATGAACTCCATTTCAACATGGTACTGGAAATCCAAGCCAGAGCATTAAAAAGAAATAAATAAAAGGCCATAAAAGAAATAAAAGACTTCCAAATTGTAAAGGAAGAAGTATGATACATATTAGCAGATGGCATGACCTTATATGTAGAAAACCCTAAAGATGCCACCAAAAACCCCTGTTAGAACCAAGAAATGAATTTAGTAAAGTTACAGGATATAAAGTCAATACACAAGGCTAGTTGTTTTTCTTTACACTAGCAATGAACAATGTGAACAGGAAACTAAGAACAATTCCATTTAAAATATCATCCAGAAGGGTAAAATGCTTAGCAGCAAAGTTAATTGAGGAGGTAAAGATATTTTTACACTGAAACTGAAAAAACATTGCTGAACAAAAGTAAAGAAAGCACAAATAATTGGAAAGGCATACTGTGTTTTTGGATTGGATATTCAGTATTGTTATTATGTTTGCACTACCTAAGACAATCTGTAGTGTCAATGACATTCCTATAAAAATTCCAGCATCAATTTTTGTAGAAATAAAACAAACCTTCCTAAAATTTGTATAGAACCATAAAAGACCCCAAATAACATAACAATCTTGAAAAAGAATGGAGTTGGATGATGACACTTTTTAATTTACAAGTTTATTACAAAGTTATTGTAATTAAGAGGGAGCATTTCCAGTATAAAGATAGACACATACATGAGTGGATCAGAATAGAGAGCTTTTCCTTTGTCTGCTGGTTCTCACTGGTCTTTAGCTCTAAATAATCCATATGCCAGAGAAGAATATTTTGGGGTGACATATTCTGGTGCCCTTCTGTTTACAATGTGAAATATGTTGTGTTACTTAATTTTCTTAAGTACTTCCTAATTGCAGTTTACATATATCAGCCAGATTATGAAGGAGACAGACCTACTGTGGATTATGTATTTTTTGTGTACCTTACCTAAGTGCTGAATTGAGCCTTACAATCAGTGTAAAATATTTCTCTTTGTGCCATATAATAGGTTTATTTTCTCTGATATTAATATTTTTACTCCTGCTTCTTTTTGTTATCATTAATCTTTCCAGAATACTCTTTGAATGCTTTTTACTGTTCTATATCCTGAAAATTCTACATCCTGTGATTTTTGTTCTTGCTATCATCATTTTGTTTTGTCCAGTTAATTAGGCCTAACTTTTTTCGTTGGTAATATATCATATAGTAGGTCTTATTCATGATATCTTGCTTTGTGTTCCCCATTTATTATGTATTTTTGTTGATTCTTTTTTACTTTGAATTTTGACTTTTTTTTTTTTTTTTTTTTTTTTTTTTTTTTTTTTTTTTTTTTTTTTTTTTTTTTTTTTTTTTTTTTTTTTTTTTTTTTTTTTTTTTTTTTTTTTTTTTTTTTTTTTTTTTTTTTTTTTTTTTTTTTTTTTTTTTTTTTTTTTTTTTTTTTTTTTTTTTTTTTGCTTATAGTGACTATCCTTTAAATTTTAACATGCCAACAGGTATATGAAGAACTGTTCAACATCACTTATGGTCAGGGAAATGCAAATCAAAACCACGATGAGATACCATCTTACACCAGTGAGAATGACATACATTAAAAAATCAGGCAACAATAAATGTTGTCGAGGATGTAGAGAAAAAGGAATTTTCCTACACAGCCGGTGGGAGTGAAAACTAGTCCATCCACTATGGAAAGCTGTGTGGAAATTCCTCAAACTACTAAAAATGGAGCTACTATATGACTCAGCAATTCCACTCCTAGGAATCTACCCAAAGGACACAAAAACATTAATTAAAAAAGATACCTGAACCCTTATGTTTACTGCAGCACTATTTACAATAGCTAAGATATGGAAACAACCCAAATGCCCCAAACTAGATGACTGGATCAAGTAGATGTGGTACATATACACAGTGGAATACAACTCAGCAATCAAAAAAGATAAACTCATGCCATTCACAGCAACATGGATGGAGCTAGAAGGGATCATGCTCAGGGAAATAAGCCAGAAAGAAAAAGAAAAATATTTCACTTTATAGGAGGAATATAGTGGAACCAAATAAGAGATCAGGGACCAAAATAATAAAATAATAATTATAATACCTCAAATTAACAGGCAACCATAAATAAGAGACATTCTTTGAGGGAGAGGGGGGAAAAGGGATCAAAACAGGGGAGAGAAGAACACAAAGGACTATGGTGATGGTTCATGGGTGAATTGGTGGTGGGAATTTTATGGAGAATACACAATGATGTAAAAGATATAAATAAAAATATATATTAAAAAATAAAAAAATACATTAAAAATTTTAACATATTTAACATTTTGGCCTATGAATATAAATAATTAATAAATTTAAGCCTCTTCCCCTTGCTCTAATCATCTGGCAAAGACAAAGTTCTCGGCAAGCTTTACCTTTGCAATTATCACTATCTACATGTCACCCATTGACTACTTTTTAAATTTAGATATCCATTCTCTTTATGTATCTCATTCACATTTAGGGCATCACAGATTCTGATCATTTAAATTTGTTTGAATCAATTAGCCTGATTACAAATCAAAAATGCTCATCCCTAAAAGTGTATATTTGGAAATTGCTCTTACATTGAAGTCCTGTAATATATTATGCTTTGCATTTGTTCTAAAGTGAAGATATAAGGACATCCAATTTAACAAATGCTTTTGGTGAAAGACCTCATTCTAATCTCTTTGGAGGCAATAACTGAAAGTATGTGTATGTATGTAATTTTTATGAACTGCAATTGTAAGAGTGCAAATGAAATTCTGTATTCAGTATTGAGTATTGCAAACTCTGGGGTGTTTAGAGGCTTTTGCACTTTTAAGGGCTTTGGTCTCATTTGTCACAGAGGTGCCTCTCTCTGAGCCCCCTGTATTTTCCTGTACCACACATAAACCTTTGCCTTGGCTTGAAATGGAGTAGGTTCATGAGAATTGGTTGAAAACAGTTTCAAAGTTGTTTAACATAAACAAATGAGAAAATTGAATTTTATGTTAATATTTAAATTAAATATTGTGTTAGTTTAAATTGAATTAACTGAGACATGTTGGATTAGTTTGCTGGGTGTAGGGTGGGCGGAAGAGTTATCAGGGTTTTCTGCCTACCCAGGGATGGGTCTCTGGAGGCCTAAAGTGTGCCTGATGAAGGGCGGGGTGTAGCGTGGCGTGGCAAAATGTGGCGTGTGCGTGCGAGAGGCGGCAGACACACAGAGCACGAGGAAGTAGAGTGCGGCAGCTGCGGAGAGAGCAGGCGGCAGAAGCGGCAGCAGCGAGACACTGAGATGGCGCCAGAAAGCTCAGAGAAAGGGGAGATTTGCCAGGGGCCAGGAGGCCTGCCAGCCTGCCTGCTGTGTACCTGGTTGCCTCAAGCAGAAAGATGTAATAAAAGCCTGCCAAAGCCGCGGAGGGCTCCAGGACTCTTGTTCTTGCCCATCTGCATGAATAGCCAGGCTAGCACTACACTGGGCTTCCATAACAAAGCACCCTAAGGTGGCTTAAACAATAGAAATTTATTATTTCAATTGTAAAGTCTCCAAAGTCCAAAATCAAGGGTTTAGGAAGGTCTCATTGCTTTGGAGGCTTCTCTCCTTAGCTCGCAGATGGCCACCTTCCCTCATGTCCACATGGCCTTTCCTCTGTGCGCGCATCCCTGCTATCTCCTCTAGTTTCCCCTTCTTATATTGTATTAAGTTCCATCTTAAAGACTTTATTTTAGTTTAATCACATATTTAAAGTCACATTTTTAGTGATCAGGATATCAACATATGAGTTTTGGGGTAGTCAACTCAGCCTTGTAACACTCGTCAACGAAATAAAGTTGGTGCTGGTGATTGAGGATGTGAGAGAGGATTTAACCGGACATTGTTTATGTTGTGTCCTTGCACTCTCCCGCTTGCCCCACTCCATCCCCACCTCCAACTTGTCTAGACTGTGCTTCCCCTTAGCAGGGGGTCCCTGGAGAAATGCAGGCATAGCAGATACCGGGAAGCTCAGAGTTCTAGGTTGAATTTAGGCATCATTGGATCTGGTCTGACCATGATCAAGATGAGGAATTTTGTAAGACTGGGAGTTGGCTTATAGGTGCTTCATTCTGAAAGAAATAAGATGTTACCACAAAGATTTTACTACCTTGGGTCGCCTATAATAAAGTGTTGTGAAAATTTATTTCTGAAACTTCTCTCTGCATATTTTGTCATTATAAATTAGCCATACACACGAAGGTCATAGCAGTCACAGCACCCCACCAAGTTTCTAATTCCCTGCTCCCGATCTCTACCACTTTGAGACTTCTCCCGACTTTGCAGCGCATAGAGAATGACAATAATCCAGCATCATTTTCTCTAATTTCAATTTAAATATATTTTACAGAATATCATAGACTGTCTGGTTTTGTTTAAAATTATCTTAACAGTCAATTTATAAATACAGGAGCTCCTATTTGCCAAGTGAGTCTGCATTAAATTGGTTATATATATATATAATATATATAATATATATATCTATGTATATATATATATATATATATATACAAATTTCAGCATTTGATATACTGAAACACATATGCCATGTGAGTGGAAAAGAGTAGGGAAAAACACTTATGCGGCTCTTGTTTGAAACATTATAAGATCAGCACTCCAAAATATACTACTTCTATCTGTTATGACATTTCCAGGGCATTTTACCTGCCTTTAAAAAATTCAATTGCTGCTTTTGGCAAAGATTCCATTACTTCCTAATTGCCCTGAATTTCTTTACTTGTTAAAGACAAGTTTGACAATTGAATTCATTATTTCATAAATTAACAAAGTCTTTAGTTTTTTAACAACTGCTCACCATTGCAGAGCTCCCAAGAAAGTATTCATCTAAAGAAACTTGTAAAAATGTTATGTATTTAATTAGGATCAGTTAAAAAGAGAACAAATTTTCAGATTTGGGGATGGGAGACCATTACCAAATGCTATGGAATAAACTGTGCCTACCTCCCACCTCCAAAATTTCTATGTTAAAATCTTAACCTTCAATATGATCGTATTTAGAGATGGGGAACTTTGGGAGATAACTAGGTTCAGATGAGCTAATGAGGATTGTCCTCCATATGATATTGGTACCCTCATAAAGTGCCAGAGAGCTGCCTTTTCTTTTTCTCTCTCCCCCATCCCCTCATCAGCCATGTGAGAAGGCAACTGCCCATGAACGAGGAAGGGGCTCCTCACCAGGAACCAAATCTGGGGTCAGCTTGATCTTGGATTTCCAGCTTTGAGAATTGTGAGAAATAAATGTCTATTGCTTTTTATCAACATTTTGTGGTAACAACCTGAACTGATGAAGTTCACACATTTGTTCACATTTGAGTAATACTCGAAAGTTCCAAGTTTTCTGCAATTCAGGGTAGGAAAAGATTCAATACATGTAAAATATACTCTGTTCCTTATTTGCTCCAACCTAAATGCTGATCAATCTGTCCTTGCAGCCATAATCTCATTAGCATCCCCAAAACAGGATAGAATAAAACCATGATTCAGCAAGTTGGTATAAAAATTTATTTTTGTTTTGTTTTCTACATGGCTGGGCTTCTGTAGGACATTGGGTTTGCAATAATCAACAAGCCACACATTATGTACTCACTGAAGAGATAGCAAAAAAATAGATAACTACAAGTTCAAGTATTCTGAAGGAAGAGGAAGTTCCATGAGCTTCTGGAAGGAGCTGCAGAGAAGCTGCGATTAAAGGTGGTTTGGGTAGGACAGGATAAAGGGGAGGAGGAGTTTGAGGCAGAGAACTATTTGAGAAACTACAAGGATTTCTTTGTGACTAGAACTCATAGTCAGGAAAGTGTCATGATAGGTCCGCCTGAAAGAATTATTCCATTCTGGACGGTGCAGGATCTCTAAGCCACAGGAATTTGATGTTTATTTTATTTTATTTTTAAAGATTTATTTATTTATGCATGCAAGTGGGGCACAGACCAGAGGTGTGGGGCAGTGAGAGGGTTCACCAGAGACAGAGTGGGGAGCAGAACAGGCAGATCCACCAAAATACACTGCTGAGGGGAGTAGCGGGTGAGATAGGAGAGGTCTGCTGCGCCATGTGGGAATCTCCCCCGCCGGGCATCTAACTTGTGCTGCAGCTGCCAGCAGTTCCACAGCACTGCCTTTAGCCTGCTGAGCCACCAGGGATGCCCTTGATGTTTATTTTAAAGACACTGAGAACCTCTGAAAGTTAATGGCAACAGCTCGATTATATTTGCATATTAGAAAGATTCTTCAGGTTTCCATGTGAAATAAGTTGGATTAGAATTAGAAATCAGACAATGATATTCAATACCTGGAAAGGTTGTAACAATCCAAGAGAGAGATAGTAAAACTGGGTAGAATTTAGCAATATTTAGGAAATAGACCACTTTTTTTTTTTTTTTTTTGAACAAAATGGTTGTTAGGTAGAGGTGAGGGAGAGAGAGGAGTTGTGGAAGACATGGATTTCTGGTTACCACATTCTGGTGACAGGTCAAATAAAAAATGTCCAAGAGAGGAGGGTAGACATAGGATTTTGTCATAAAAATGTCTGTGAGGACCTCGGAAAGAACCATCCCAACGGTATGGACGTGGCCTGGGGAGTTAGTGAAAGGTGTAGAAATGGAGTTAAGTAGAAAGGGTCATTCTTTACCGGAGTACTATATACTAAAACACACTGTTGCCCATAGTTGGAAGAGAATTATGTGAGGAATTACCAATGTATCATGTGCCCATGCTGTTGGAAACACAGATTTTTAGAATGGAGATTCTGTGCATCGACGATGGTTATCATAGTGTTTTTAGAGATTGGGTCAGAGGGATTTTGGACAGTTCTTTACTTCTGCCATTTCAACAGCATTGTGCTGGATCAGAGTGGCCCAATTTCCCAAACATTTATATATTTGAGGTCCCACATCACTTTATATTGACTTGAATTGAAAATAAAGAGAGGGGGACCTCTCTGGTGGCCTAGGGGTTAAGTCTCAGTGCTAGCACCACTATGGCCTGAGTTCAATCTTGGCCAGGTTGCTAACCCACGTATGGCACAGCAGACCTCTCCTGTCTCGCCTGTTGCTACCATCAGCAGTGTAGTTCAGTAAAATATGCCTGTTCTAGGGTTTTGTATATATATTATCATATCGTCTGCAAATAGAGACAGTTTAATTTCTTCCTTTCCTATTTGGATCCCTTGAATGTCTTTCTCTTGTCTAATTGCTCTGGCTAGGACTTCCAGTATTATATTGAAAAGTAATGGTGAGAGTGGACATCCTTGCCTTGTGCCCGATCTTAGGGGAAAGGCCTTCAGCTTCT